>JAQOWT010000235.1:0-29956 GCA_030407085.1 Trichopria drosophilae | reverse complement strand
TATACAGTCAGGGCAGCGCGTGCGCTGGTAATAGAGATCCCGCCTTTCCGTATTAACATGGGTGCACCGACCTGTGAGCGCCACTGGAATGAACGAACCCTCTTCATTTAAATACGAGGCTGAGTCAGCATCAGTTTTTTGAGTGCACACGAGCATCAAAATTCTCATTAGGGTTACCAGACGTATTCATTTATAACCGGACGCTCTAACTCTAAAACTATGAGCTTCTATAAGAAAATGCTAAGAATGAGTTGTTTTGAAAAAGTAATTTATTTGATAATAGGTGTATGAGAATCTATCATCCGGCGTTGCTTAATACATATTTCATAATCATGTTGAATGCATCGATTGTCCGGATCAGTGACATGTTGGATGAAATAATTTCACACCAATTTTTTTTTGACGTTTCGATGACCATGTCCATTATTATCAGAACTAAATAGTTTATTAATTATGAATAAAAACATTAATTTAACAAAAATAATATTATATGTAAAAAAAATATAACCCACCGCGTAAATACTTAATTAATAAGAAATTATTTCATCTAACATGTCACTGATCCGGACAATCAATACATTCAACATGATTATCAAATAAAAATAAGTAATTTATTTCATATAAAATTAATTTTCGTTTAATATTTTTGTTTGTGTGAGTCTTATATCCATGAAATGTGACAAATGAAAAGAAAGGAGTTTTACGCAAAAATGGAAACTTTTCCACAAACGTAAAATTATGTTTTTTTTTTACACGGGTGAGCAAAATGTAGAGGAATTTTTTTTTTAAATTATAATTTATTTATGAAAAATTCTGAAAAAAATTTGGTGTATTCACTTATGAATTCTACGAGTTTTGTGTCCTTTGCAATTTTTGCCAAAAGTTGATAGTTCTTTGGGGGAAAAAATCCTAAACTATAATATTGGAAATTCATTTCCTCGAAAACTATCAACTTTTCGAAAAAATTGCAAAGAACAAATAACTCTTACAATTTATCAGAGAATACACTAAATTTTTTTCAGAATTTTTTGTAAATAAATTACAATTTTGAACAAAATGTTGAAAAAAAATTTCTCAAAATATCATCACAAAATTTTGAAAAAATTCCACTATGTCGCTTGATAAATTTTAAGAACTTTTCATTTTAGGCATTTTTTTTTTTAAAGTTCGTAGTTTTTGAGTTAGAGCGTCCAGAAATTTCTCAAAGAAATTTTTATTGTTTACGCCATTTTGAGGTCGTTAGAATGATGTAGAGTATAAAAGTAAAATTTTGTCTTAAAATTCAACTATTTTATGTACCATTATTCAAGGTTTCACCAAAATTCCAATATTCTAATAGCGCGAAAAAAATTGATAAGAATAAAAAATTCCCAATTTTTTGGAAATCTTTTTCATATTCTGCGCCATATTGGAATTTCTGATGGCTGAAACTCAATTCCTAATTTAAAAAAAAAATTCCTCTACATTTTGCTCACCCGTGTAAAAAAAAACATAATTTTACGTTTGTGGAAAAGTTTCCATTTTTGCGTAAAACTCCTTTCTTTTCATTTGTCACATTTCATGGATATAAGACTCACACAAACAAAAATATTAAACGAAAATTAATTTTATATGAAATAAATTACTTATTTTTATTTGATAATCATGTTGAATGTATTGATTGTCCGGATCAGTGACATGTTGGATGAAATAATTTCTTATTAATTAAGTATTTACGCGGTGGGTTATATTTTTTTTACATATAATATTATTTTTGTTAAATTAATGTTTTTATTCATAATTAATAAACTATTTAGTTCTGATAATAATGGACATGGTCATCGAAACGTCAAAAAAAAATTGGTGTGAAATTATTTCATCCAACATGTCACTGATCCGGACAATCGATGCATTCAACATGATTATGAAATATGTATTAAGCAACGCCGGATGATAGATTCTCATACACCTATTATCAAATAAATTACTTTTTCAAAACAACTCATTCTTAGCATTTTCTTATAGAAGCTCATAGTTTTAGAGTTAGAGCGTCCGGTTATAAATGAATACGTCTGGTAACCCTAATGAGAATTTTGATGCTCGTGTGCACTCAAAAAACTGATGCTGACTCAGCCTCGTATTTAAATGAAGAGGGTTCGTTCATTCCAGTGGCGCTCACAGGTCGGTGCACCCATGTTAATACGGAAAGGCGGGATCCCTATTACCAGCGCACGCGCTGCCCTGACTGTATATGCGCGGACTTTTTTCCGCGTATGCTATAGACTGAAAAACATTTACTTGACAAATTTAATTGCCATTGAGAAGTTGAGCCGATAGAAGTTAAAAGAAATACATTTTTTGTTGGTATAACTTTGTTGATGTTGTTAATTTTACTATTCTTACTTACGTTTATATTATTTACCCAGTAAACCAAAAAGTATTCCGAATGATTGGAGTTCAAGAAATGCGATACTATGCATAAAACCCAAAAACACATGCACTAATATAATAAAAAAGGAACCGCCAAATAAAAAGCTGCAATAAAAATAATTCCACTAAAAGAAATTTCCAGAAAAATTCTTAGTTGATTTGACTACTTTTTAACTACGCAGAGTAGTTCGAAAAGTTGCAGCTACTACTGTAAAAAAAAAGTTAAATCAACTAAAAATGTAGTTCTGCTAAATTCAATTCAAAATTTATCGCTCCAGCATATTGGATACATTGTAAAAAATATTTTATGAAATTTTAAGAAAAATGTAGGAAGCAAATTTCATAAATGTTACAAAAAAGTGTTTCATGACAATTCTTAAACGCTTTTCATGACATGTTATTAAATTTAAGGAAATTGTATTAAATTTAAGGAACTTTTATTAAATTTAAGGAATTTTTATTAAATTTAAGGAATTTTTATTAAATTAAAAGAACTTTTATTAAATTTAAAGAACTTTTATTAAATTTAAGATATTTTTATTGTAAAAAATTTCATGAAATTTAATAAAAAAGTAGGAAGCAAATTTCATAAATATTACTGAAAATTAAGAATTTTGTTCCTTAAAACAGTTTAAGGAACGTAAATCTTAATATCGATTAATGAAAAATATGAAATTTAAGAAAATTTTCTTAAATTTACTAAACTTCAATCCCCTTAAAACAGCGTATCGTTGTTCCGTTCCGTCAGTCTGTTGAAATCTTGAAATCCGGCAAAATCCAGCACTGCCGTGATTAGTTGCTATGAATAATAATTAATAAAAAATACATGAATAGCATATCTTTTAGCAGTTATACATACATACGAGCATAGTAAAAGTAACACGGAAGGAGCGAAAACTTGGCAACGTTGCTGAGCACGCAGAGTATCTCAGCGATCTCAGCGCACTGAAACCTAACCTCAAAGGTCCTATTGAAATACATGTGTTTTTTTTTAAAGAATTTACAGAATCACTAAGTTAGGAATTTCTGTGTGATCAAATATCGGAAATGAACAAAAAAAACGTTAAACTCTGATCGTATTGATTTAAAAGGAGAAAATTGTTTGACTCGACGCTAAGGTCAAAAATGTAAATGTACCCTTAAATTAAGGAATAAGGAATGTTGGTGTATTGTTGTCAAATCCACAAGCTAACCTGAAATTTTATTTTAACTTGTTAAATTAACAAGAAATAAAAATTTTGGAACACACCCACACTTCACATAAATTATATATTTCATACTGTGTATAATTTATATAACATCACTACACATGTATATATATTTTTGTCCTCTATTGTATAGTGTTTAGTGACTAGATATAGTTAGACTTTAAAAAATGTTTTTAAATGTAGTAGAATTAACTGCCAAAATGCTTCCAGAACTATATTTTTTGTTGATTGAACTTCATTATTGTTGTAACTATAACCTTATAAAATTCCGTTGACGACCTGTTGAAATACTTCCAGTAGTTCAAAAAGAGTCCAATCAACTAAGAATTTTTACAGTATACTTTCTTGCATTTGTTAACTTTCAAATGAATTATGAAAATCGCTACACATATGGAATATGTAAATTTAGTCCTTTTAATATTGATATTTTTCCTTTTATTCTTCCGGTTATCTATTTTGTCCTGGTTTTAGTTATTCAATATTAATTTTAAGGAATGTACAGACTATTTTTATGGTTTTATTTATCTTTAAGCTTCTCAGAATTTCCGATTATAAAATTTCAACCTTTCGTAAGTACCTCCGCCTATGTGTTTTATGCTGTAACTAGTTACAACCAGTTCTGGTCTTATATCACATGATCAAAACGTTTTTAAATGCATTTGTGAATATTTTACATTTAATCGGTATATAAATGCAATCAGTTACCATTTCATACATAAACATTTCATACCATTAAACAATATCGAAGAAATTTTACTCGATAGCACATCTATTCTAATTTCAGGTACAATCGTTTGTAAGTACAATCGTTTTGTTTTGAGTGCCAAAATGATCGAATACCATGAGATGTTATGTTCTTGACCTTTTCTGCGTGCAGCTACAAAAATGTCTAAAAATATCCATTTCAAATGTGATAGAAAAAATAACACTTGTTTGTGCTTTCGAAATTCTTCAAAATATACTGCAAAAACATAATGGGTAACTTCCTAAATGTATGTTTGCACGATACTCAAGGTTCAGGCGCTATTAAAACGGAACTAATTTTAGTGAGAATTGAATAAAACCCTGATTAGTGGGCTATCCAGTTGTCGTTATTTAGAAAGCCGAAAACTTCGTTTGATAGTTTGCGTAATTGCAATACGGCCAAATAACATCGGATATCCGTTACTCTATACATGCTATTATAAATTTAAAAAATATGTCACATCTTAAACGGCGTCGTAAATTGATTACCTCTACTCTGATAAAAATGGGATTTGCACAATGTATATAATGCAAGACACTAATGCGTTGACCGGATAAGCAGTACATAGCTTCACAGTAATATCCCGGTAAAATTCCATCTCGCTGTATTTGCGTCCCGTTATATTTGCCTGGTTCCGTCCCGTTATATTTGCCGATCTCTTTTTCCCCCACCTAATGAGATGCAGCCTCAGTAAGGGCCAGGAGAGTTGGAGAATCGGCGTTTCCCTTCTTTTGATAAATATAACGACACGGGAGGGGAAGACGAAGAACCGATCGGGCAAATATACCGGGACTCTAGTGTAGTATGCTGTATCTGTCAGCTGATTCCCAAGTGAAACATTGCGCATGCGTGATATCGACAATGGTGGAGAACAATCATAAAGGAAGAATGCTAATACTAATGGGATCTCGGGGATAATATTACGAGGACTCCAAGATTGGGAAGGCTGATATTGGGAGAGACTACTGTTTACAGAAGGCTTTGAAAAAATAAGAGACCAGGTAATTTCATTTTATTAAAAATTATATTTTATGAAAATGAAATGAATATACAAATGTTTAATTTACACCATTTACAAAATATTACATTCAATACCGAATGTACTTCAACCGCATATCTTTATACAATATCTATATTAATGTTAATATTATTATTTTTTCGTAACCGTGACACTTTTTGTCTTGCACTCGAAGCCGTTTCTCGTTGCAACGGGTCGTCATGCCAACACTGCGTTATGATTTTACTCAGCGAGAATAAAATACAATCGGTAGTCCATGACTGCGGTATAAATGGACGGAATTTTAGTATTTTTGTGACATGATGCATGTCTTGCCACGTTGGTACTGCCGGAGTTATATGCTGATATGGCGTTACATATGGTTTCATAGACCTTAGTTGTGATCCTAGAGCACAGCGGTTACATATTTCCCATAAAGAAAGTCCGACAGAATACATGTCTGCCATTAGGAATGTTTCAAAGGAGGTCCAAATGTATTGATATTCCAGCAACTCTGGAGCCATATACCTTGTCGTCGTTCCTAATGTGGACGTTGCAACTTGACCCTTCCAGAACATTATCGCCGCCCCAAAATCAGCGATAACAGACTCTCCGTTTGTCTTGATCAATATATTTTTTGGCTTCAGATCTCGATGAGCTATTGATGGTTTTCCAAAGTGTTCGGTGTGAAGATACTCGATACCGGATAACGCTGATTCGCAAACCTTAAGCAATTGTTGGTGATCCAACATTTTGTCTTGTAGATAATCAAATAAAGAACCTCTGGAGTGGTACTCGGTAATCAATATAGAACCGTGCAGAGATTGGGTGTTAACTGCTGCAGACTTTATGAAACGTAGAATGTTCTCATGTTCCACTGTGTTTAAAAGTCGTAACATCTCTCTTTCTCTAGGAAAGGATATTTCACCATTCTTTGAGAAAGTTTTTACAGCGACTTCTATATTTTGGTATTTACCGAGCCAAACATCTCCATAACCACCTCTGCCTATGTGTTTTGTCAGGGTGATTGTTGGCGGTTTCGTAGACGAGTAAGATGCCTTGGGTTCCTCTCGTTCTCGTGATTTACGGAGAAGATAATAAACCAGAAGGATTATTAATACTGATACGACCACCAAACCGATGCCGATGGAAATTGCCGTTTTCATTTTCCTATAAATCACAAAGAAAACCAAGATTAGGAATTGAATTAAGTCAATTATATTGTTTGACTAGTATGTTTACTAGATTGTCAAGACCAACTAATGTGGATGACTTATATATGAGGAAAATCGTTTTTAATGATGGCGATGAAAATATTTTAGGTTGCAAACCTCGTACGTGACTATTAGGCTAGTTACTTTAACTAGCACTGCATTTTAACATGCAATCTGGTAGGGGTAACGCACAAAGTCGCAATCTTACTCTCGAGTATTGAATATTACTTTTTTTAATTAGTACGCGTAAAGTTTGTCTCAGAAATCTTTGATATAAAAAATATATCATGTATATTAGAAATATAAAATAATATAATTCATAACTTTATCGCCCAAATACCTTTACGGCTAACAAAATTAATCTTTATCTATATTTTAACAAATAAAAAATTCAATAGATTATTATAAATTATTTTTACTAAATTATGAACTTAAACTTTACCTTTTAAGTGTAAATATATCTCTTGTCGAAAAAGCCTGGTTTTGAAACTGTCACCTGTCAGATCGTTCGTGAGGAGCCAAGCAAACCAAAAGACCTGATGTACCTCCTTCGGCAGTCGAACCAGAAGTGCGTAGGTTTAGTCATTATACTATTAGTTTAGTGTATTATTTTTCAGGCCATTTAGTATTCTAAACGATTACCTGCAAACGGCCGTTTTAATTACTTAAGAAGTGGTACTTAAGCGGAAATCCGGATATGGATTTATGATGTCAAGCAACAGAAATTGAGGTATTCTGATTAGCAGCTCATTAGGAGTCTATTAGCAAATCATAACAAATAAAATCTGCAGATATTTATTATTTTATGAACCTTAATTTTTGTTGAATTTCTGTTTTCTTTTTAATATTGAAAAATAATAAACTTTTCCTTTTCTATCTTTTTGTCATTTACTTAATCTCTGTTTAGCAGTTAAGTTTCTTATCTTTAAAATACTTAGGTTAATTAGCCTTGATATTGGATAATGTTTTATACTCTTTAGGACTAAACACACAATAACGAGAAATTAAATAGCATTTACAATTCTATCTGATTATATTACTTCAGAAACTGTAGTTAATTTGCGATAATTGATACCTATAAAATACTTACTTAATCATTTTTCGATCGTCACCAAACTTCTGACGTATTTTCTGTCGTATTAGAATATAACGAAGATATAGATTCTTAGCATTCAAAATTACAGTGTCATAAAAGGTTAAGATTTAGCTTCTTTTTCATGTATAATCTTACAAAAAACTTGCAGTATTTTCAAAATCTATGTCTAATCGTATAATGCATTTTTAAGAAAGTTTGAAACAGCTACCAAGCCTAGTCATTAGTAATCAACAACAAACTTTTTTACAATGACCTCTTAAAGTCATTTTAAACGCACGTGATTTGCTGACATTAAAAAACGATTTTAATACACGTGCTATCACAAAACTGTTACATGGTATATCTATATTAATTTTAAACCATATTTACGTCCGATAAATGCATATTAAATAATTTTGTTTAGTAAATGGATAATTAACGTTTAAAATACATTATCTTGAAAATCCGAACATATGTTCAACATTTTATTAACGTATATCATAAACAAATATTACACTGAATTTTGATTTAAATTTATAATTATATAATATTTATATATTAGCAAATTTAAATTTCTTTCTTACAGGTGTATTTATATATACTATTGCATCTTTATTAAACGTACTTTAAACTTTTGATATTTATGGTACATTATATACAGTTGTATGTGTATTATAAGTATATATAAAAGAAAAGCGTTGCCAGTTAATGTTTAAATCGTATACTTAAACCATTTTTAAACCAAATTTGAAAAGTTTTTGAAAAATGTTATTTCTGACAGGTTTAATTCATTTGGACAATGAAATAAAAAATTATAATGCACATTTTGCAGTTGAAGACAATTATTTCTTGATCGCTCTTTAATATTCAATATTGGATAATTAACAGTCATGTTTCACGTAAAAGAATCGGTTATTAGAAATTTCTTGTATACTATATCCACTTCAGATTATCTAACAGAAATGAGTATAAAATGCGAAATGATTTTTTAAACATCTTTTATTAAACTTACGGGCACTAGAAAATAAATGAATTCCTAGTGGAAAAGCTAAATATTTCTCTATTCTCGTTGTAGAACAATATTTTACACTGGCAATAAAATTTAAAATTCAGTAATAAAGTAAAATTTTGCAAAAAAATTTCGGCACTTTTTGCCTTTTGATTTTTTAATCAATAAAGATATGTTATTGTTATGGTTATTGTCGTCATTACAAAAGTAGGAACAGTTTTTAATAAATCTCGATCGTAAAATATCGCATTTTTATCTTTTACAAGAGTTAATTAAATTCATTGAAAAATATCTACATTGCATATTAACAAGCATTATAGAATTAATGTTGCAAACTTTAATCTGTTGTTATTTCGAAGAACTTTAACTAAGTTATTCGTAAATGATAATATTAAGCAATCTAATTTATATTTATTAAGTTCTAATTAATTATCAAAATGTACCCTAACTTAACATAACTATATTAAAATTTGTATTTTTTTTAGATAACAGTTTTAAATAATTTTTGAAGGTATAAAAAATATATTATTATCTAAATTAATAAGACTTATTTATTGCTGAGGTAGTGAGGGAAAAATTGTATAAATAATATGAATATTTTTTATTCTAGGAATCACAATTGTTATATAAATTCACATTTTTGTAATAGCTTATTTTTACATTTTTAGTACTGTAATAAATAGTATAAATGTTAGTTAAATATTACCTTCAATAATTAATAATAAATAATAAAATAGTTTTCATATAGGTAATTCGATACATAAAGTTGACCGTGATCCAATACCAAATATTTTCATAAGTCTGTGCTTTGATATCAATTGTCAAAGCCAAAACATAGGATCACTGGAAACGGCCCTTTTCTTAAATGAAATTGGGAAGTCATTTTCCACAGTACAGTGGTTATTCGTAAACGTTTTGCCGCAGTCAGATCATTCAAAATCTTACCACAACTCATTCAATCAGTTGTACCAGTATGTTAGATAATGTTTGAGCTTTACTAATCATTAATTACATTTATTGCCAAGACTAAATTTTTTAATACATAATTAATTATTTTATCAGCAAAAATTTATTTCATGTATATTATTTTCCTGTGTTTAAATTTTTCTACTTATACAGAATTTAAATTTCAAACCGCCATAATATCGAAATTATTGATTAAAAAAAAGCCAGAAACTACGTGTCGAACTTTTTCTGTATAAGGAACGCATAAAAAAATTAGAATGCAAATTAAAAATGTCGACTACCAATATTTTTTACGTAATCCGTTCGGATTAGGTAACAGAATGTCCCCCATATGCATGGCACCGAACTATCATTTGTGAAGCAAAAAACTTACTTCTAATTTTGTAGTGAAATTGTTTAGATGCATTGAAGTACTTACTATTTACATTCTAAACATTTGCAAAGTAAAAAGCAATTAGTCCTAAACATATACCTCTTTGGTAAGTTTGATTACATAATGTCAATCTGTAAATATGTAATAAAATAGGGGTTAGATAAAATTAAAAGTTCAAATTTTTAAAGGGCAAGTTTTCCAATACTTATTTTGGATAACCGTTATTTTTTCTATGTATGAAAATTTTTTATAAACGATTGACAGTTAAAGCTCATTGTGAGACGAAAACATCTGCAGTCTAGACTTTGAACGTTTCTTCAAAATTTTACACCCTATATGGCAAGTAAAAATACAACAACACCTAAACTAGCCTCGGAAAAAAAGCGGTAGTCCAACAAAAAGAAAGTGTCTTTTAGTCAAAAGATGACTTAATCTGACCTGACCATTAGAAGATTTAATCCGATTTGGAGTCAGAGAGTTTCCGTCTGTACCGTCAACCTGGCAAATATATATATATAATATAATATTTTTGTCTAGACTGCTTTGGAGAAAATCTGAACATTAAAACCGATTTAACGGCTTGTGTTTAGACGTTTACATTTCAACCAGCTTTGAACTACAGTTTTATTAGTCTGATGACGCTGCCTTATAATATTAGTTTCGAACTGAATTTCTCTGACACCAAAATTATGAAAATCCAGGTAAATGAATCCATTGATAAGATGTGGAATATATTTTCATCTAATTCTGAAATTTCGAATCGGACACCTGGCAAATATATATATATATATATATTTTGTCTAGACTGCTTTGGAGAAAATCTGAAACATTAAAACCGATTTAAACGGCTTGTGTTTATAGACGTTTAACATTTATCAACCCAGCTTTGAACTACAGTTTTATTAGTCTGATGAACGCTGCCTTATAATATTAATGTTTCGAACTGAATTTTTCACTTGAACACCAAAATTTCTGGTAAATGAAAATCCAGAATATTTTCATCGTCCCATCAAATTTCGAATAACGGATCAGTACTACAATTGATAATAATTGGTAATATTTAGTAAATATTGCTACCTTTTCAATCTTATTCAGACCGATAAAACCCAAAAACACATAGCACTAATATAATAAAAAAGGAACCGCCAAAATAAAAAGCTGCATTAAAAATAATTCCACTAAAAGAAATTTTCGCAGAAAAATTCTTAATTGATTTGACTACTTTTTAACTACGCAAGAGTAGTAATTCGAAAAAAGTTGCAGCTACTACTGTAAAAAAAAGTTAAATCCAACTAAAAATTTAGTACTGCTAAATTCCATTCAAAATTTATCGCTCCAGCATATTGGATACATTGTAAAAAATATTTTATGAAATTTTAAGAAAAATGTTATGAAAGCAAATTTCATAAATGTTACAAAAAAGTGTTTCATGACAATTCTTAAACGCTTTTCATGTACATGTTATTAAATTTTAAGGAAATAGTATTAAATTTGAGGAACTTTTATTAAATTTAAGGAATATTTATTAAATTTAAGGAATTTTTATAAAATTTTAAGGAATTTTAATTAAATTTAAAAGAACTTTTATTAAATTTAAGATATTTTTATTGTAAAAAATTTCATGAAATTTAATAAAAAATTAGGGAATCAAATTTCATAAATATTACTGATAATTAAGAAATTTTGTTCCTTAAAACAGTAATAAGGAAACGTAAATCTTAATATCGATTAATGAAAAATATGAAATTTAAGTAAAATTTTCTAAAATTAAATAAACTTCAATCCCCTTAAAACAGCTGTAACGGTTGTTCCGTTCCGTCAGTCTGTTTTGAAATCATGAAATCCGGCAAAATCCAGCACTGCCGAGATTAGTTTCTATGAATAATAATTAATAAAAAAATACCTGAATAGCATATCTGTTTTAGCAGTCTTATACATACATACGAGCATAGTAACAAGTAACACGGAAGGATGCGAAAACTTGGCAACCGTGCTGCGCACGCAGAGTATCTCAGCGATCTCAGCGCACTGAAACCTAACCTCAAAGGTCCTATTGAAATACATGTGTTTTTTTTTTAAAAGAATTTACAGAATCACTAAGTTATGGATTTCTTGTGTGATCAAATATCGGAAAAGAACAAAAAAAACGTTAAACCTACTGATCGTGTATTGAATTAAAAGGAGAAAATTGTTTGACTCGACGCCTAAGGTCAAAAAAATGTAAGTGTACCTCATCATATAAGTGAATAAGGAATGTTGAGTATTAGGCAGTCAAAACCAGAAGCAAACCTGAAATTTAATTTTAACATGTTAAATGAACCAAGAAATAAAAAATATTGGAACACACCACACTTCACATAAATATTATATTTACATACTGTGTGATAATATTTATATAAACATCACGACACATGTATAAATATTTTTGTCCTCTATTTGTATAGTGTATAGTGACTATATATAGTTAGACGTTAAAAAAATGTTTTTAAACTGTAGTAGAATTTAACTGCCAAAATGCTTCCAGAACTAAATTATTTGTTGAATTGAACATCAATTATTTGTTGTAACTATAACCTTATAAAATTTCCGTTGACGACCAGTATTGAAATACTACCAGTAGTTTCAAAAAAGAGTCCAATCAACTAAGAATGTTTTACAGTATACTTTCCTGCCATTTGTTAAACTTTCAAATGAATTATGAAAATCGCTACACATATGGAATATTTAAATTTTAGTCCTTATAATATTGATCCTTTTATCCTTTTATTCTTCCGGTTATCTATTTTGGTCCTGGTTATAGTTATTCAATATTAATTTTAAGGGAATGTAAATACTATTTTTATGGTTTTATTTATCTTCAAGCTTCTCAGAATTTCCTCATATTATAAAATATCAACCTTCGTAAGTACCCTCTGACACCAAAATATTCTGGTAAATGAAAATCCAGAATATTTTCATTCGTCCCTCAAATTCTCGAATAACGGAATCCGGTATTCCATTTGAAAATAATTGGTAATAGTTTAGAAAATTTTGCTCCTTTTCAATCAAATTCTGACCGAATTCAATCTCCTTTTGTTTTCAAATTTTTGTTATTGATAAAGCACAACGTGCATGCCTAGAACAGGTATATGCCGTACAAATGTCCTGTAATTACTGGAATATTCTGAAGCTTCTATCAAAAAAACAAACATACGATAAAATCTGAGAAAAAACGGATAATTACTAAAACTAATTTCATATTTAGATAAGAGGGGATTTTTATAATTCATCAGGATTTTTGGTTCCTCCTGATACAAGTGGATTACTTTCTTGACCGCTTGTAATAATAATCAAGAAAAAATTCTAGAAAGGAAATTTTTTTAAACAATTTTTACCAACATTTAACAATTCCGAGTTATTGAAACTATAATAATAATTAAATATACGCCCGTTGCATTTAAATTTATAATGATATTATTAGCATTAATATTGTTAAAATTTTTAATTAATAAATTGAACATTTATTAATGAATTTAAATTAGCTTTCGCGTACTAGTTTCAGTTACGATTGCCAAATTAGTTTTTTCAGCGTTTCGGAAATCAGCATCTTCGAGTCTTGGATACATGCGAGCCAGCGACTTTCCCACACGCAAATCTGTAAAGGTGACTAATGTATGAGAATGTTGCATTTTGCACACGCACATACTTTCGCAAAAATACGTGCACGATAGTGGGAAAAATTTTGTTTTTCTGTCTTAACACATTGTTACTTTTTAAACCGTTTGTCTAGTTTTCTCACCTTTATAGAATACCTGATGTAGTCAAGTGATTTTTCGAGATTAGTACGCTAATAGCCCGAGATCGAATTCCCATTCAGAACGTAAGATTTTTCCATTTAGCCCATTAACGCCAACTGAGGACAGCTTTCTTCAGAGCACTTCTAGATGGGATCAATTTGGTCCCACAACCTCAACCTCACATCTCAACAATTTTTTGAAACATAAGAAAATAGATAGATTTTTTTAACCATCTATTTCTAATGGCGTTAATCAACAATTATTAGAAAATGAGTACACATGTAAAAAATACAGAAAAATCCCGCCAGTATAAGGAGCAAAATGGCATTTTTATGCATTTAGTGTAAGAAATTTTGCGCCGCCGATATACTTATTATTTTCCCTGCATAGATAAAGGTTACTCTAATGCATCCCGCGATAGGATGAACAAAATAATTTTTTTAGCCCCTATGATGTGAAAAAAGATATTGGGTCTGAATAACAAACTGCTTCCCTGAAGTTGCTTCGTCAACTAAAAGTCATTTTCGTTTCCATCCTACTTTTTTCATTTCAGATTTATTGTATTTGAGTAATCAAATGCTATTAATGACCATTCCACGTACTTAACATTACTCTAGAAATAGTATAGTAAAAACAAAGAAAGAAGATCTGACCCTCCCAAAAAAAATACTCAGTAATTGTTTAACAATTAATTAAATATGGGAGATTAATCACTAATAATAGCAGCAGGCTGTAAATGCATCTTTATTACGTTTTTAAAAAGGTAATTTTAATAGAGAGTTTATTTAAAATTTAATTTAAAGAATTATACTTCTTTTACAATTGAAATTTATTTTTGTCCATACATTATAATATGTAAATGAAATGAATGGATAACAAATTGTTGTTTTTTAATTTGTGTTTATGAATTTGTAAGTTGTAACTTTACCCCCACTAGGCGTAAAGTGAATAAATCCGGGGATATGGTTCCATTTGGTTATGAATAAACAAATATACCCCTCTCACTTGTACAACCAAGACTCTCCCCGTTTACTGTAAACAATAACTCATATGTTTAAATGAGAATCAAGAGGAAATTTCGGAATGAACTTCCCGTAAAATAAAAAACAAACAATTGCAAGCCAACAACAGTGAAAACTATCAACAATGCAAACGTTAATAAATAACGACACATCCGGAATAACCTTTACGTTTCAATCTTCCATATTCAATAATTGAAATTAATTAATTGATTAATATAAAAAAAATTTTGTCAGTAACATACATAAAAAATTATTTATTATTGTAATTCCTAGTTCAAATTTAGTATTATAAGATTTATAAATCCGATTTTTAGTTTAAACATTT
Source organism: Trichopria drosophilae (assembly GCA_030407085.1). Lineage (NCBI taxonomy): Eukaryota > Metazoa > Arthropoda > Insecta > Hymenoptera > Diapriidae > Trichopria > Trichopria drosophilae. Next base: position 14,837 of record JAQOWT010000235.1, on the reverse strand, counting down.
TTTTTCTATTTTATAATCTAAAATTTTTGTTGTCGATAAACATAATAATTTAACGTTTAAAATTCGATTTATAAAATCACGAGTTGTAGAATTTAATTATTCTTAAAGCTTACGAAGATTACAAGTTTATATTACACGCTACAGCATCAATTAAAATCAAGAATCACTATTAATGTTACAATTTAATGTCAATATATATATTTCTATTAATAATCGCAAAATTTCAAAACCTATGGCCATAAAAATTGCAATTCTAAAAAGACGCCACCCAATATTGCGACTTGGACACCAGAGAATTTGATCCCATTTTCTTACTTTTTTCAATGCATAATGGATTAAATTAAGTAAGGTCTTTTCTAGAACATCTGTGTATTAAAGTTTTTTTTTATTTCCTGATCAAAAATCTCTTCTCGAATCATGTCCATAATTCAAGATGGTGCGATCATTGTTGAAACAATCATTTTATTTCATTGATAGTACATGAAATTCGAATATCAAGGTTATACCTTAGGGGCTAAATTTCCTGAAACCTCATAATTTGTTTTATTTGTTTTATAAGTTTATAAACATTTCAAATAATCGAAAAGTGGCTTATTAATTTTACATTGCGGATACGTTGGTTAAAGCTTGACAGTATTCACAGTATTCTCATTATTATATTAATACGCGAAAAATAATAAATGGACAATTTACTTCCATAAAAAAAGCAGGAATGAAAAAAATGCACTTTTCATATACAGTGAAATGTGGAACTACATGAATTTTACGACATTATCAAGTTATACAAATAAAATTATTGTAGGAATACAAACAATTTAAATTACATTTCATTAGAAAATTTATGTATTTGTTTTCTATGGTGAACGTCCAGAAAATCGAAAATCATTATACCACTAAATATAATTCGAAAGAGTAATCAATTATTTAGTAAACATAAACTAGCCAGCATCAAAGGTTTATTTTTTTGTATGATATTATCCAAGGTGGGGGATATCTTATAATATATAGTCTAATATATATCTTAATTTTATATATGGCAAAAATAAAAGAGCCTTGGCAAGCTACGAAACTTAAACTAGTTTGGACTAGTAAATACTACGGAGTTTTCAACTACAAGTATAACAAGTTTTCGTTCAGTTCTTATACGTATTTTACAATTTTAAAACTGTTTTACTAATCTCGCTAATTGATTGTATTTAATAATCTTTAATCCTATTTAATTAATTAAAAAAAAACTTCAAAAACATTAATAATAAAATTATTTGAAAAAGGCCTTCCTGACGTATGTTAATGTTTATACAAGTTTTATGTTTCGAACATGGCGAAATAGTACCTTTCCAAAATTTTGATTTGTTAAATAGTTCCTTTCCAAACCGATTTCGTGGGAGATAGGTCTTTTGCATAAACTTTCTAAGAGAGAGATAACCCCTATTTGAACAGGATGGTGCCACTATATTAAATTTAATAAATATTTTTAATATATTCGAATAAATTCAATGCTGTCGGTGTATGTGACATAGGACTTCTTCTTGGTAAAATAGAAACAGTGAGGACAAATCAATGAAAAAAGAACATTTAACGTTTCGGTCAATATATTGAGACCCGTATCAAAAAACCTTTAATTATTCTCTGATAAAATAAGGGGGGTATATCCAATTAGGTTGTAGAGATACAGTCCCAGAATTATAAAAAATTATCTCTTGTTCTACATCTTAATAAAAAAATCCTTTTTTGATACACGTGTGCGTAAAGTAGACACTTTACGGACTCCTTTTAGTGTATCAAAAAAATAGTGTTCGCTCCTCGGGCCGCTAAAAATTTTTACGACCTCGGTTTGGCAGATAGTGCGATCCGTAAAATTGAACTTTACGGCCTAGGGACCGAAAAGTACGTATTTAGTAATTGTACATCCTAATTTGAATGTCGATTAGTTTCCATCCTTTCATAATAAAGAATAAACGCCCTCCTTTCCAAATGGATATATTACCATTTTTTATTTGATTTTTTTTATTAAGAATGGTCGATCAAGAGATAATTTTTTATAAGTCTGGACGTTCATGTACAACCTCAATTGGATTTAACCGCTTATTTTTATCAGAGACTTAATTAAAGGGTATTTTGAAAAGGGTCTCAATATATTGGAGACCGAAACCGTTTAAATTTGCTTTTTTTCATTGATTGTCACACTCGTTCCTATTTACCAAGAAGCAAAAGTCTATGTCACATATTATAAATAAATATTGAAGAGTGACAAAGAAGAAAAATTTTTTAATATTTATATTCTAGTCGTTGTTTGTTTAATTTTGGAGGGTTTTTTTTATTGTTTGTATATTTTATTATTATATACATTTTTTTCAAATTTGTAATCGAGTGCCCCGTAAACAGATGCTTCTTATAATAAGTTCTGAAATGAATAAACCCAATGCGATCAAATATGAATAATTAATTTTTATTTCATTGTGAAAGAATTAAGAAATCCATAAAATATATACTCCACATTCCATTTACTTTTGATCTAAACTAGCGGAAATTTAAATATATGGGATATTGAATTAAAAATTAGAAATTCTATTATCATTATTAATAAGAAATTATAATCCCTTTACAATTATTTTTGTCGTATTTAGTTAATAGGTAGGTAGGGACAATGAAATATTTATTCAAAGATTTCAGATAATCAGAGTAATGCTTATTGTATACCTTTGTTTGATAATGTCTCCAATTTTGATTAGTAAAGCATAATATTTATTAACGGTTGGTTATGCCATACGTAGAAGTAGTAATAAAAATGTAACTTTTCACCCCGCATAAACAGTAATAAAAGATTCTCGATGCTCATACAAAAAACTGTACTGGAATTTTTTACAAATAAATTATTGTTGACACACAATAAAATTAATTTCAACTTATACTTGACATAAAATATTTAAGCACTTCTTTCTGCTAAAGTGAAGAAATTGGAAATTATTTATTCACTAAATATAATTGTAAATATAATCAATTGTTTGGTAAACCAATACCAACAGTCAGAGTTTATAGTTTTTATATAAGGAAATGCTTACCACGTAACCTACAGATATAATCAGAGCTCTATTAAAATGTTATAAAATATTTCAAAATTTTTACATTAATACATTGGGATAGATTTTATTTCTTCATTAAATAGATATGTTTATCTATCAATCTACTTATACTATCATCGCAATGTTCTTTAAAGAAAGCAAAGCTTTACCTGTCTTCCTATGGATTATATTTCTTACATTTTGAGCATTATAGAGAAACAAAAATAAATTATAAAATTTATATAACAAACAATGCAAAATTGAAACTCAACATTGATAACGTTGATGACGGCAAAATTTGTAAAAAATCCTGTCCACAATGTCAATTTTGTAAATGGTTTTTAAAATTATTACCAGTGGGTGTTAAAATAATATCTAGTAGAATGAATACAAATTTTAAAATTTATATTACTTATGTCTACAAAAATGAATGGCAATTGTTATGGTTATCGGAATTTAAATTCCAACTCGTCCAAACAAAAACAATTATTCTGCGCTTCATTTGAAACCATTCAGAGTTGAAGTATTTTTGTATATTTTTAAAAATATTTCATTGTTAGAGTATTCAAAAGTTTATAACATCAAAAATTCTGGACAGGTTACCGAAAATCGGTGCTTCATTAAGGTAATGTATTTCGAAATGGTACAAGTTTAATAACAATAAAGCTTAATGATGAAAAATTGTTCGAAAAATTTTACTTTTCTTTATATAATAATTATAAATAGAGAGAAACGTCAAAGCAGAAGTATAAAAATGTGTAAATAGTTCAGTATGCATCTAGGGCCCAAAATATGTGTATACCGATGGGCGAGAGGCTCCTTTGTTGCACATACTATTTTCTATTTTCTTATAGGCGAGCTGGATATTTTGCCCGCGATATAGGGAACAAATAGTATTCTGCGATCTGTGTTTGAGAAACTTATTTTGTTCCCAGATAAATTTATCCCCCCATAATAAATTTATTAATATAATAAAAAAGGAACCGCCAAATAAAAAACTGCAATAAAAATAATTCCACTAAAAAAAATTTCCAGAAAAATTCTTAGTTGATTGAATACTTTTTAACTACGCAGAGTAGTTCGAAAAGTTGCAGCTACTACCGTAAAAAAAAAGTTAAATCAACTAAAAATGTAGTTCTGCTAAATTCAATTCAAAATTTATCGCTCCAGCATATTGGATACATTGTAAAAAATATTTTATGAAATTTTAAGAAAAAATGTAGGAAGCAAAATTTCATAAATGTAATACAAAAAAGAGTTTCATGACAATTCTTAAGGGTGTTCTTCTGAAGCCCCTGAGCGCCGCGGTGGCCATTGTGAAACTACCAAAACGGAAGTAAAACTCCTTTGCAGATTACGCCTTCAATTTCAACTTTTTATATTATTAAGTGCGTTTTTTATAAGCTATTATTCCCCTAGAATGTGCGTCCACTTCGATATTGGCGCAACGATTGTCGCATAATCCAAAAAAAAAAAAAGATAAAATCGGCCTGTTTTTCACCTCACACGTACATGATGTGTAGATGTGTTAGTCGTCACGATAAAAACGCTTATTGCATCGTTTCGATAACGCTAACGCACAAAAACGGAGTGGACGTGCATTCCTGACACTTTGCGGATTACATTGAACCCACTTTTATGCAAATTAATTATGTTTTCGAGGCGTAATCTGCAAATTGCGACTCGAAGCGGGTAATGGCGGTACAAGCGAAAGATTTGACATATATCAGTTCCGCGTTTTTCGGTGAGATGGAGCCCAAAGCGAATGTCGGGATCGTAGGTATTCTAGGGCGCTTCCCAGGGCCCCGTGAGCATGTGCACGCATACATATGTAACTTGCATGTATGAATATGTCTACATTCATGTGTGTATGCATGAATCCATCCATATATATATATATATAATGGCGCGTGTGCCGCCGCCATTACCCGCTTCGAGTCGCAATTTGCAGATTACGCCTCGAAAACATAATTAATTTGCATAAAAATGGGTTCAATGTAATCCGCGAAGTGTCAGGAATGCACGTCCACTCCGTTTTTGTGCGTTAGCGTTATCGAAACGATGCAATAAGCGTTTTTATCGTGACGACTAACACATCTACACATCATGTACGTGTGAGGTGAAAAACATCATATATATATACTATGGGTTCGAGGCGGCGCGGCATATACGGGAGCAAAAAGAGAGAGAGAGAGGGCAGACAAGACTGTAAAAGGCTGTCATCTCATTCTCTCACAAGGGAACCTCAGGTGCGATGATTCTCTCCGATTTTATTGAAACTTTCTCATAATATCGGACATACTTACCACCCTTTTGATTATCAGAATGATCGATGCAATACGCAATCGTTTTTTAGAAAATCACATTTGCATTTCCTACTTTTTAAGCTATAAGTATAACTTATATGAAGCAAATATCGCAACTTTTTATAGAAGCTATGTTGGCTCAGGCGGTATAGTGCTTGTTTCGTAACTCATGTTTCATGGGTTCAAATCTCTACAAAGGAGTAATTTTTTTTCTTTTTTTTAAAGCCTAATTTGTTATAAACGATTCATGAACCGTCGAAATTGTGAATTTTTAATTATTTTTAACCTTTTTAAATAATGTTTTGAAGGAGAATTTAACTTTCTCTCATTTCGTAATTTCATCCTCTACAACTTTTATTTGAAGTAGTTTGCGATGCGAATGATTATTTTTGACTTATACGCGAAAAACGCGCGTTACAGTTTACTCCGCAAAACTGCCAATATTTGAAAAAAACTATCTCGGCTTCTATTAGTCGTAGAAACAATTTTAAAAGTCGAAATTGTGTAGAATTTCCCCAAATTCAATTTTCGTGAATTTCTCTTTTTGTTTAATGTGATATTTTTAGAGATATTTCAGAAAAACCTATTTTTTAGGACACATTTTTCCTAGTTAACCCTTGTCGTTTGATAGCATGAAGTTTTGCATCACCATACTTGGACTAACTAGTTTAAAAAAGAAATCCTCAATACATATCTATGTATAGATTCCTTATTTTATGGATTCGCGTGAAATTTGGTAAATAATGGATGACAAATTTGTTAAATGACTAACAAAAAGTTTCCCTCGATATGTAAATTCCCATAAATTTCTAATAGTTATATCGCGTTTGTCTGAAGTAGATTCAGATCAACGCTACTAACGAGATTGTTCCCATTATTGTAGCACGAATCATGGGATTAAAAGTTCCAAACCAATACATCCCTGGCGTTTATTTATCTGTGCAGTATGAAGCATTACTGGCAGAAATAACTAAGAAATCTCTCCATTTTACATGCAAAAGTACAAACAAAATAATTCTTTCTCTCCTCATTGCAAAAATAGAACTGTTGATAAACGTCGTAATTTTGAAAAATTCTAGAGTCAAGATGTCAAAACCAAAGCCAAAACTCAAAACCTATAGTGCAAATTTATAAAATAACCATTCAGAAGTTAAAAGCGAATCACCAAATATTATTTTAGACCCTCATTTATTTTTGTATTACATTTATCATTTTACCGACCTACAAAATGGATACGCGTGGGGTCCCGAAACAATTAAACATTCATATATGTTTATCACTTTAGAAATTTTATTTTTTCACCACTTATAAGTCGATTACCATTTAAAAATTACATATTTTTAAAAAGTAATGTAAAAATGCATAGAAAAAATCCAGAGGCACGAGTGAATAGGTTAAAAAGTAAGTAAATTCAGAGCATCTGAATAAGGAAACAATACAAAAATTATATGTGTTATTGACGAAAAATTTGAAGTAATAAAATCTTGCTAAACCAATGCAAAAAAAAATTGTTTATAAAACAATGTAACAAACACGAGTATTCCTTTTTATTTTTACAAGTAGAATATTGCCCCTAAAAGTTAATTCATTAACATACGATCGGAACAGCCTGCATCATTTTACAATTAGATGGATTCCCGCAATATTCCTTTATTTTAAAATGCATGCTAATGGAAATCGATTGGTTACAAAATATGCATAAAAATGTCGGCGTTGAAAATTATTTAAAAATTGTAAGAAAAGTGACAATTTTAATAATCAAAATTTTGTGACAGTCTTTGTACCTCATTCGGAAAAGTTTTGTTATTAATAAATACTAAATTTCAAACAGTTAAATATTGAATTTGTACTGCATTGGCCTAGAAAAAAAGTTCAACTAGAAATATTTCTTTTGGAAGTAATTATAGTTGAAATAAATATGAAAATACCTAATGTGAAATAATAATATGCATACGTTACAAGGATATCATTTTTTCTTGTAAATTGTACTATCCTTATAATTCCCTCAGCAGGGAAGCCGATTGGTTTTTTCTTTCTTTTGACCATCAATATACATATAAAAGTTGTTGCGTGATTGTATTTTTAAATATTTCTCGACATGTTGTCAGTGACTAAATACAATGTAAAATCACAATACTAAATAAAAAATATTAAATTAATTCTTTACCAACAAATAACAATACTTGAAGATAAATAATTGTCAAACAGTGCATAATAGGGTGTCAACATTACTTGCACGTTATGAAGAATACGTTTATAATTTTATCTATCTTCAAAGTCTGTTCATTTACGAAAAATAAATAAGACTTTTACATTATTGTTCTCGATTATCATTTAGAAACTGAAGAGCATCGCGATTCATGGCCCAAAATAAAATAATTCTTATCACAATTTTTAAGTTATATCTGGGTATTCGACATATTTATGCAATTTAATCCGACAAGGTATTGCAATTCACTACCTGACCAATCTCAATTTCAAATCCTGCAATGAACAAAATTACTAGATTATAAAATCATGTTATTTTACTAACTATTTTATTTTTCTTTTAGGGTAAATTAAGAAATACGTATGTTATTTTGTTTTGCACAAACCTCCTCGCTGGTGATTTCATTTTTGGTCCGAAACAGGTAGAAAATTATTTTTAAATCTCTGCTATTTCCGAGTAAAAAATCGATATTTTAACATTCCGAAAAAAAGAAATCGTTTATTTATCAGGTTCCAGCGACGTCATCTTTCAGTTAGTAAAACAACAGGAAAAATTTTAGCATATATTAATACACATGGAAACTTTTACACATTAAACATTAACAAACAATTTTTTAAATATTATAAGAAAACAAACGTGCTACCGCTTACTCCGTTAAACGGCCCAAGGAAAATATGTTCAAAACACCGTTAGGTCCGTTCATAAAATTGAGCGTAGCGCCATAATTTGTATGAATGTCTAATATTAATGCGTAAATATAACAAAAAAAATTAAGAAAAGTGCAGAAATTTTCAGGAGAAATTTTGTCCTTTCAAATATTAAGAAACTTACAATTATTATATACAACCATACTTAGCGCTACCCCGGAGATGAACGTACAAGGACGTGAAAGGATTCTCAAGCATTGGTGTACTATTTGAAGTGTTCCGTCCCATTGCCTCACACGAATTGCGGTGCTTTTTTGAATTGTAATTGTTTCACGAATACATAAGTAGATTTGGTAGCTTCGTCTGTATAACATAATGAGAATCTGAGCGACACGTTCCTTATTGTATAAACTGACGGATGAACATTTTTCAATGAAAGTAACTTCCACCGATCGTTAACAATAGCACGCATTTTTTACTTAAAATATAACCGAAAAAGTATATTAAAAATAAAATTTGAAAGTTTCTATGGCTAATCAGATATGATCCAAATTTTCTCTTTTATTTCAATAACTTGAAAGATGACGTTGCTGCAACCTGATAAATGCCGATTAAAACAAAAAACTCTTGACGCTTCCAAGCCATTTTTAGCGCAGACACAAACCTATTGGAAAACATTCCTATTTATATTGTCATAATCATACCAAAAATTAGAATTTTGAAAAATGATGTTTTTTAGAAAAACGAGTTTAATATTTTTTCAAAATATGGCCCAGCCATTTTGTTAATTTTCAAACTTTATAAAATTTCAAAATGGCCATGAAAGAACATTATAAAACACTACTAAATTAAGAAAACTGGATGCAAAAATATCGATTTTAAATGGATAAAGAGAGATTTGAATTAAAAAATTATACCTACCATGTTTGACAAAAATGAAATCACCATGAAATTTGTGCAGGCCGTAACTTCGCGGAAAAATTTTGTTGATTTCAAAACAAAAAATACGTATCTCTTTATTTACCCAAAAAAGAACAATAAAATATCTTATAAAACATGACTTTTGAATTTTAAATTTATTGTTCATTGCATTGATTTGGAAATGGAATATAGGTCACCTACCAATATTCGTTTTCTAAAATCTTATAGATATATTATCGTGTTATAGAATATATTCCTTCTCATATCAATAATGTTCATTTTAAATTAATCAATATAGTTCCCATTAATTAATTACATTAGAAAGTGTTAATTATGGCCCATGCCTTACCACAGCACAGGTTAGCGCCAACACTAACTATCGAAAATAAAGATATATGCCATAAAATTAAAATATCCCTGTAATTTTGGTTGGTTGTTTTAAAAAATACTTGTTTATACAATTTATATGGAAAAAAATATACAGAAATTCTATACTTTTCTGTAATAATGTGGATTTACATTGTATTTCCATTGTCAACTGTCGATAAATATTTAGAAAAATTAGACAGTTTTTTGGTTGATAAAGCCCGCAACAACTTTTAGATTGACTGTTGATGAGTAAATAAAAGCAAAGAACAATCGGAACCTGCCAGAGGTGAATTATAAGAAGTCCATTTACTACAAAATACAAAATGATATCCATGTAACTAAATAATGCATATTATTGATTATTATTTCACATTATTATTTCACAATTTATTTCAACATTAACTTCCAAAATCATGGAAATAAGAGCAGTTTCAAATGTACATTTTTATTTTGCAAGGAGAGATGCAATCATTCCATCTATTTTACTAAGTCGTTTCGACGCAGATCCGCAACCTAGTATTCTATATATAATATAATGTGTGTTATTCACATTTATGCATACATATATGCACCCATATACCTATTTTTTAGGCATGATCATGCCGTGTCTAAGAGAGTGTACTACAAATGGTAATGTTTTTTAATTTTCCTATGCAAATGTCTAATATTACATATTAGAAATTTAAGATATTTATTAATAAAGGTCTCAAACTGTTTAGCGAAAAAAAATGTAAAATTTGATTATTAACAAATGTATTTTGTTTTACAATTTTTTTTTTAATATTTTTCAACGATGATTTTTTTTTCTATGCAAATTATTTTGTAATTTTTAAACTACTCTAGCACATGGATTTGAAAAAAGTGGTAAAAGAAAATGGAAATTGATGAACTGATAAAAAATTACAATTTTGGACATTTGTACCCCACTCTATTATGTTTTTAGGTCGAAAATGAATTGAAGAAAAAGAAATAACATACTTAGCTGAAAATTAAAATATAACTATACATATACTAATGTTACATATTTGCAAAAAAAGTTTTAGCCATCTATTCTATGGCGATAATCTTCATTGTAGAAACGATTTTCCGAGAAAGAAAACGCACGAGTTTACCTCGTCCGACATCCGTCGAGATAGCCCCGGGAGAAATTCTTTTCGCAAGAAAAAAAAATGAGCTTCGCCGTCGACAACTATCGTACGATCGCTTGTAAATGCAATATACATATATATGTATGCTACAGCACCGTTTTTCGGGAAAGCTCTTGGCGATCTCGGCCAACTTCGGCCTTTCCCCGCTACATGTGCATGAATATCGTTTGCCCTATGCATGTGTTATACGTACACATGTAAAACAAAAATTGTGGGGCCCCCGGTACAGAACCCTTCGGAGAAAATCCTTTGATACGGTCCTGACGAGAGAAACGAAAGTCGAACTTCGTAATATTCGTCAGCAAGATGTCACTCCAATTAGTGCACTTAAAATAGTTGTAGGCGTCGCTACAGTCAAATCTTGACTTCCCGACTTTGTTGGAAGATCACCCTTAATACAAATTTAAATCTGTAATGTATATTTTGTAATGAAACTTAATAGGATTCTTTTTTCCTTTTTCCAATTTTATATGTTGCGCTTTTACTACTGGCCCGAAACTCTCGTTTAATAAACTCACTTGTAACCCGTAAGTATTCTCAACATTAATAATATCTTCAAAGGTAACTCATTAATGATCTTCTAGGCTGGTTGTAATCGTGGTGCAGTTATGCAATCAAGTAATTTTGAATTTTTGACCGCGAACTGCACGTTTCCATAGTTCCAATAAATTAATATTGTCATGTACTTGCTTTTACATATGAAAGTTATACCCTTATAGTAAATAAAAATACGATCTTTTACAAATAATATAGTATGTCCCTGTCCTAATTCATCTCGTCCTTAATTCGCGACAATATTACCAATAAAAATTGAGAATTCCTCCTCCCTTTCCCTCTCCCAAACCAAGACCCTTTACGGCTACTGCAGTGAGAGAGAAACACACAAAATGGAGGACGCAGGCAATGCGCGAAGGCACACTAGGACCGTTGGAGAACAGAAAAAACATGCCATGGTATGGTTAAATAGCAGATAAAACGTAAATTTAAGGAGAGGGGCCGCCATTATTTAAAAACCAACTGCATGAATATAGGAGATCGACTACACAAATACGAATTTACGAATGAGCGATTCGACAGTTTGAGCGCTCAGATTATGATAACTGTACGCTGCTCTGAAAGGGAAATATATTTGCCGATATTTTGAAGAGCAAAGCATTAAAAAATCTAAAAATTTCAGGTTACATTCACTATGCATTGCTGAAAACTGGTAGCCAAATCTAAATGTAATGAAATGTTAACCGAATTATTATTGATAATATATAAAAATCACGTCAATTGAATGCAAAAAGTGTGTTATAAAATTTAAGTGACAGAAAACTTTCAGTGGGAAAGTATGTTACACAAACAAATGAAGAAGTTTTCTGGAAATTTTTACATAAAAAATCACAATAACAGGTAAAAACTTAGTGATGAATTAAAATAAAATGTACGGCTCGAATAAAGCGATTATGCATTAAAAGAGATTTTCCAGACAAAACTTCACTCGAATAATAAACAAGGCTTTTTTAAAAAATTCAATTATAAGTAAAACAATAATATATTGCAATAAATGCCAAGTTTTCATTTATGTTTTTCAGAATATAAAATTCTACTAACATTATAAATAATCATAATATATTATAAACAATAAATGAATATTATAATAATTATTATATCTATATTACTGTATTTACTAATTCATATTAAGAGTATTTTTATTTTTTTTAAACAAAAGGTTTAAAAATTAGTGAGGTGTTTTTAAAACTTTGCCATTAAAGTTTGTAGATTTTAAATTTATATAAAATAGTAAATTTGATCTGTTTAATAACGAGCAATTAAAAATAAATAAATCGACAAAAGCTGGAAAACAATGGGAAAGCAACAGTGGTGTTTTGTAAACAAAGCAACAGTGTGATTTGTAAACAATACCCAACGGCAGCGTTGCACCTAAACTACGAGCAGAGGGTAAATCCACGAGCAAATTACTTTAATCGCGACGTACCATATATATTTTAAACATCACAATTTAATTGGAACTTCGTATTTGGGGGTTTACATGGTCGCATAACATATAAATATGATTGAGAGTAATTCCATGACGTATTAGAAATTTATAAAGTAAACTAAAAAATTTCAGAATTATTTTACGTATTAAAAAATGAATACTAAAAATGACTTTGAAATATTAAAAAAATCTAAATTAAAGAATAATAACACGAATTAAAAAATTAAATTTGTGACGAATTTATAACTATAAAAAAAAGTAATTTAATTTTTTATTTTTATTTATAAGTAACATGAATGGACTTTGAACAATTTTTTAAAAATATTTAACTAATTACAACAAATTTAAGTTAAAAATGTTAAGCAACAAGTAAAAAAATTATAATAAATTCATGAATTAATTTGTCCGAAAATTCTCCGAAATGTTGTTGCTAGTATGGCCACCCTGGTCCCCAGGTACATCGGGGAATATTTGAAATTCTAAATTCGTGTTCAGCGAGCTCAAAAACCCTCGAGTAAACGATTTACATCACAAAAAGCAAATTCCCATTTATATACGATGCAAAGTGGAAACAAATTGTTCCAAATTCCTTCCTAAATCGAATGCAACAAACCCGGTAAGGATCCGTCATTACTGCGCAAAAAATCCATAGAAAAACTGCAAATTTGCCTCGGCTAGAAGATAATAAGCCATTTTAAAATTATTGTAATTTTGTTATACCCCAATTTGTCTTCCAATAGCATAATATACAGTTTTTAATACGGCATAACTGACTTAAAAAAAGGACTAACTGCAGATAATAAATACCTAACAGCACTGCTTTTTGCCATATACGTTTTAAAAAACTGTTTATACCAATTTTTGGAATTAAAATCTCTGTAAACGACTGGTTGGAAGGGCTCACAGTAAAACACACGATTTGATCGGCCGTAAGAAAACTCGATTATTTCTTCCGATCCAAACTGTGACCATCCGATCACAACGCGGACAACCTAACCCGACAGCATTCCGAAACGTTCAGTAAAACCGGATCGTCACTTTTTCACATCTTAGTTCGACTTTTCAAACTCTCGAACATTTAAATAGACTACAACGTCATATTATACATCGATATTGTATTATTCGAATTACAAATAATTGTAACGAGATCGTCACTATTTTGAAGAGCCTTTTACATAATTTACCTAACAGGCCTGCTTCATTTTGAAAGGTATCTCCATTCGAGTGTGCAATGGCGCAGGGAAAACCACCTTTGTGGGAAGCCTACACGAGGTACCGCACTCGATAAAACATCGATTCTGTCCGTAACATTCTCCCCCTTTACGTAGACTACGGACTCGTACACCTCACTAGAATCGATGTTTTCATAATCCATTCAATTCATCATCGTAACCTTCACACGCCATGCACTTTACATTTACATCTTTCAAACTCGCATGGCACTATCACATGGTACCATCGTCATAACTGAACAACCAAGTATAATCTCATGCTCATTCATTTCAAACTCGCTAATATCGTTACATAGGCTTACGTCAGTACAGCTTCACTTTCACATTCCCTTAAATTCAAATTCACATCAATAACATGTGATACATCACAGCATAGTTAGCTCGAGGTCATCGGTAGTTACTTCCAAGTCAGTGAAAAAGACAAAGCAGGTCGATCACTAACTACTAAAATATTACTTAAATAATGGCAAAAACACAACCAAATTGAGTGATCGTAAGCAAAACTGAAGAGAGCATAAACCGTGCCAAAGGGCGAGTGCAACGTAAGATGGTTGCAAACGCCCGTAACGCTACTCATATACTTCCCATGTTCTTTGCAACTACACTACAAGTGACAAATGTAAATTTCCACAGTAATGATGTAAGTTATTCAGTTCAGTCTTACAACGAAGATATACACTCTCAATAGAGCTCGCACTGTATACTATATTACTCCCCCCGCTGAGGGAACATCATCGAAAAAAGGTCCGCATATACCGATATTATGCCATAATAACTCATAAGTATCCACACATTACGCATCAACTGTACTGAGTATTCATTCGTATATCGCACGACATTAGTGACGGTATGGATGTTCAATTGAATCATTCCATGTCATGCGCGGCCTTTATAAATTCACAAGACGAAAGTTAAGGCAGCCATACGATATTATTCGGGTGGTTATTTTGTATATTAGT
>JAQOWT010000234.1:0-29392 GCA_030407085.1 Trichopria drosophilae | reverse complement strand
GGAACCAGAGCTATTTTACGAAAAATCGAAAATCGGCTGTAGAATTTTTTCCGAGTTGTTTTTTTCGATTTTCAGGGACCATTATATTCCTTTAATAAACCGGAAGTCCTACAAGCAGCAAAAAATGGGAGAGCCGCATAGAATAGGAGCCAGAGCGATTTTACGGAAAATCGAAAATCGGCTGTAGAATTTTTTCCGAGTTGTTTTTTTTTCGATGTTCAGGGACCATTACATTCCTTTAATAAACCGGAAGTCCTACCAGCAGCAAAAAATGGGAGAGGCGCATAGAATAGGAGCCAGAGCGATTTTACGGAAAATCGAAAATCGGCTGTAGAATTTTTTCCGAGTTGTTTTTTTTCGTTGTTCTGGGTCCATTACATTCCTTTAATAAACCGGAAGTCCTACCAGCAGCAAAAAATGGGAGAGGCGCATAGAATAGGAGCCAAAGCGATTTTACGGAAAATCGAAAATCGGTTGTAGAATTTTTTCCGAGTTGTTTTTTTTCGATGTTCAGGGTCCATTACATTCTGTTAGTAAACCGGAAGTCCTAACAGCAACAAAAAATGGGAGAGGCGCATAGAATAGGAGCCAGAGCGATTTTACGGAAAATCGAAAATCAGCTGTAGAATTTTTTCCGAGTTGTTTTTTTTCGTTGTTCAGGGACCATTACATTCCTTTAATAAACCGGAAGTCCTACCAGCAGCAAAAAATGGGAGAGGCGCATAGAATAGGAGCCAGAGCTATTTTACGGAAAATCGAAAATCGGTTGTAGAATTTTTTCCGAGTTGTTTTTTTTTTCGTTGTTCAGGGACCATTGCATTCTTTTAATAACCCAGAAGTCCTAACAGCAGCAAAAAATGGGAGAGGCGCATAGAATAGGAGCCAGAACGATTTTACGGAAAATCGAAAATCGGCTGCAGAATTTTTTCCGAGTTGTTTTTTTCGATGTTCAGCGTCCATTACATTCCGTTAGTAAACCGGAAGTCCTACCAGCAATAAACAATGGGAGAGGCGCATAGAATAGAAGCCAGAGCGATTTTACGGAAAATCGAAAATCAGCTGTAGAATTTTTTCCGAGTTGTTTTTTTTCGTTATTCAGGGACCATTACATTCCTTTAATAAACCGGAAGTCCTACCAGCAGCAAAAAATGGGAGAGGCGCATAGAATAGGAGCCAGAGCGATTTTACGGAAAATCGAAAATCGGCTGTAGAATTTTTTCCGAGTTGTTTTTTTTTCGTTGTTCAGGGTCCATTACATTCCTTTAATAAACTGGAAGTCCTACCAGCAGCAAAAAATGGGAGAGGCGCATAGAATAGGAGCCAGAGCTATTTTACGGAAAATCGAAAATCGGCTGTAGAATTTTTTCCGAGATGTTTTTTTTCGTTGTTCAGGGTTCATTACATTCCTTTAATAAACAGGAAGTCCCACCAGTAGAAAAAATGGGAGAGGCGCATACAATAGGAGCCAGAGCGATTTTACGGAAAATCGAAAATCGGCTGTAGAATTTTTTCCGAGTTGTTTTTTTTCGATATTCAGGGAGCATTAGATTCTCTATGTAAGCGGGAAGTCCTACCAGCAGCAAAAAATGGGAGAGGCTCATATAATAGGAGCCAGAACGAGTTTACGGAAAATCGAAAATCGGCTGTAGAATTTTTTCCGAGTTGTTTTTTTTCGTTATTCAGGGACCATTACATTCCTTCAATAATCCGGAAGTCCTACCAGCAGCAAAAAATGGGAGAGGCGCATAGAATAGGAGCCAGAGCGATTTTACGGAAAATCGAAAACCGGCTGTAGAATTTTTTCCGAGTTGTTTTTTTTCGATGTTCAGGGTCCATTGCATTCTGTTATTGATCCGGAAATCCTACCAGCAGCAAAAAATGGGAGAGGCGCATAGAATAGGAGCCAGAGCGATTTTACGGAAAATCGAAAATCGGCTGCAGAATTTTTTCCGAGTTGTTTTTTTCGTTGTTCAGGGACCATTACATTCCTTTAATAAACCAGAAGTCCTACCAGCAGCAAAAAATGGGAGAGGCGCATAGAATAGGAGCCAGAGCGATTTTACGGAAAATCGAAAATCGGCTGCAGAATTTTTTCCGAGTTGTTTTTTTCGATGTTCAGCGTCCATTACATTCCGTTAGTAAACCGGAAGTCCTACCAGCAATAAACAATGGGAGAGGCGCATAGAATAGGAGCCAGAGCTATTTTACGGAAAATCGAAAATCGGTTGTAGAATTTTTTCCGAGTTGTTTTTTTATCGTTGTTCAGGGACCATTACATTCCTTTAATAAACCGGAAGTCCTACCAGCAGCAAAAAATGGGAGAGGCGCATAGAATAGGAGCCAGAGCGATTTTACGGAAAATCGGAAATCGGCTGTAGAATTTTTTCCGTGTAGTTTTTTTTCGTTGTTTAGGGACAATTACATTCCTTTAATAAACCGGAAGTCCCACCAGCAGCAAAAAATGGGAGAGGCGCATAGAATAGGAGCCAGAGCGATTTTACGGAAAATCGAAAATCGGCTGTAGAATTTTTTCCGAGTTGTTTTTTTTTCGATGTTCAGGGTCCATTACATTCCTTTAGTAAACCGGAAGTCCTACCAGCAGCAAAAAATGGGAGAGGCGCATAGAATAGGAGCCAGAGCGATTTTACGGAAAATCGAAAATCGGCTGTAGAATTTTTTCCGAGTTGTTTTTTTTCGATGTTCAGGGACCATTACATTCCTTTAATAAACCGGAAGTCCTACCAGCAGCAAAAAATGGGAGAGGCGCATAGAATAGGAGCCAGAGCGATTTTACGGAAAATCGAAAATCGGCTGTAGAATTTTTTCCGAGTTGTTTTTTTTCGATGTTCAGGGACCATTACATTCTCTTAGTAAACCGGAAGTCCTACCAGCAGCAAAAAATGGGAGAGGCGCATAGAATAGGAGCCAGAGCGATTTTACGGAAAATCGAAAATCGGCTGTAGAATTTTTTCAGAGTTGTATTGTTTCGAGGTGGAGGGACCAGTACATTCCGTTGGTAAACCGGAAGTCCTACCAGCAGCAAAAAATGGGAGAGGCGCATAGAATAGGAGCCAGAGCGATTTTAAGGAAAATCGGAAATCGGCTGTAGAATTTTTTCCGAGTTGTTTTTTTTCGTTGTTCAGGGACCATTACATTCCTTTAATAAACCGGAAGTCCTATCAGCAGCAAAAAATGGGAGAGGCGCATAGAATAGGAGCCAGAGCTATTTTACGGAAAATCGAAAATCGGCTGTAGAATTTTTTCCGAGTTTTTTTTTTTCGTTGTTCTGGGTCCATTACATTCCTTTAATAAACCGGAAGTCCTACCAGCTGCAAAAAATGGGAGAGGCGCATAGAATAGGAGCCAGAGCTATTTTACGGAAAATCGAAAATCGGCTGTAGAATTTTTTCCGAGTTGTTTTTTTTCGTTGTTCAGGGACCATTACATTCCTTTAATAAACCGGAAGTCCTACCAGCAGCAAAAAATGGAAGAGGAGCCTATAATAGTAGCCGTCGCGATTTTAAGGAAAATCGAAAATCAGTTGTAGAATTTTTTCCGAGTTGTTTTTTTCTTTGTTCAGGGACCATTACATTCCTTTAATAAACCGGAAGTCCTACCAGCAGCAAAAAATGGGACAGACGCATAGAATAGAAGCCAGAGCGATTTTACGGAAAATCGAAAATCAGCTGTAGAATTTTTTCCGAGTTGTTTTTTTTCGTTATTCAGGGACCATTACATTCCGTTCGTAAACCGGAAGTCCTACCAGCAGCAAAATATGGGAAAGATTCATAGAATAGGAGCTAGAGCGATACTACGGAAAATCGGAAATCAGCTGTAGAATTTTTTCCGAGTTGTTTTTTTTCGTTGTTCAGGGACCATTACATTCTGCTAGTGAACCAGAAGTCCTAACAGCAGCAAAAAATGGGAGAGGCGCATAGAATAGGAGCCAGAGCTATTTTACGGAAAATCGAAAATCGGTTGTAGAATTTTTTCCGAGTTGTTTTTTTATCGTTGTTCAGGGACCATTACATTCCTTTAATAAACCGGAAGTCCTACCAGCAACAAAAAATGGGAGAGGCGCTAGAATAGGAGCCAGAGCTATTTTACGGAAAATCGAAAATCGGCTGTAGAATTTTTTCCGAGTTGTTTTTTTTCGATTTTCAGGGACCATTACATTCCTTTAATAAACCGGAAGTCCTACCAGCAGCAAAAAATGGGAGAGGCGCATAGAATAGGAGCCAGAGCGATTTTACGGAAAATCGAAAATCGGCTGTAGAATTTTTTCCGAGTTGTTTTTTTTCGATCTTCAGGATCCATTACATTCTGTTAGTAAACCGGAAGTCCTACCAGCAGCAAAAAATGGGAGAGGCGCATAGAATAGGAGCCAGAGCTATTTTACGGAAAATCGAAAATCGGCTGTAGAATTTTTTCCGAGTTGTTTTTTTTCGATGTTCAGGGACCATTACATTCCTTTAATAAACCGGAAGTCCTACCAGCAGCAAAAAATGGGAGAGGCGCATAGAATAGGAGCCAGAGCGATTTTACGGAAAATCGAAAATCGGCTGTAGAATTTTTTCCGAGTTGTTTTTTTTCGTTTTTCTGGGTCCATTACATTCCTTTAATAAACCGGAAGTCCTACCAGCAGCAAAAAATGGGAGAGGCGCATAGAATAGGAGCTAGAGCGATTTTACGGAAAATCGAAAATCGGCTGTAGACTTTTTTCCGAGTTGTTTTTTTATCGTTGTTCAGGGACAATTACATTCCTTTAATAAACCGGAAGTCCTACCAGCAACAAAAAATGGGAGAGGCGCTAGAATAGGAGCCATAGCGATTTTACGGAAAATCGAAAATCGGCTGTAGAATTTTTTCCGAGTTGTTTTTTTTCGATGTTCAGCGTCCATTACATTCCGTTAGTAAACCGGAAGTCCTACCAGCAGCAAACAATGGGAGAGGCGCACAGAATAGGAGCCAGAGCTATTTTACGGAAAATCGAAAATCTGTTGTAGACTTTTTTCCGAGTTGTTTTTTTTCGTTGTTTAGGGACAATTACATTCCTTTAATAAACCGGAAGTCCTACCAGCAACAAAAAATGGGACAGGCGCATAGAATAGAAGCCAGAGCGATTTTACGGAAAATCGAAAATCAGCTGTAGAATTTTTTCCGAGTTGTTTTTTTTCGTTATTCAGGGACCATTACATTCCCTAAGTAAACCGGAAGTCCTACCAGCAGCAAAAAATGGGAGAGGCGCATAGAATAGGTGCCAGAGCGATTTTACGGAAAATCGAAAATCGGCTGTAGAATTTTTTCCGATATGTTTTTTTTCGTTGTTCAGGGACCATTACATTCCTTTAATAAGCTGGAAGTCCTACCAGCAGCAAAAAATGGGAGAGGCGCATAGAATAGGAGCCAGAGCGATTTTACGGAAAATCGAAAATCGGCTGTAGAATTTTTTCCGAGGTCGTTTTTTTCGTTGTTCAGGTTCCATTACATTCTTTTAGTAAACCGGAAGTCCTACCAGCAGCAAAAAATGGGAGAGGCGCATAGAATAGGAGCCAGAGCGATTTTACGGAAAATCGAAAATCAGCTGTAGAATTTTTTCCGAGTTGTTTTTTTTCGATGTTCAGGGACCATTACATTCCTTTAATAAACCGGAAGTCCTACCAGCAGCAAAAAATGGGAGAGGCGCATAGAATAGGAGCCAGAGCGATTTTACGGAAAATCGAAAATCGGCTGTAGAATTTTTTCCGAGTTGTTTTTTTTCGATGTTCATGGACCATTACATTCCTTTAATAAACCGGAAGTCCTACCAGCAGCAAAAAATGGGAGAGGCGCATAGAATAGGAGCCAGAGCGATTTTACGGAAAATGGAAAATCGGCTGTAGAATTTTTTCCGAGTTGTTTTTTTTCGTTGTTCTGGGTCCATTACATTCCTTTAATAAACAGGAAGTCCTAACAGCAACAAAAAATGGGAGAGGCGCATAGAATAGGAGCCAGAGCGATTTTACGGAAAATCGAAAATCGGCTGTAGAATTTTTTCCGAGTTGTTTTTTTTCGTTGTTCTGGGTCCATTACATTCCTTTAATAAACCGGAAGTCCTACCAGCAGCAAAAAATGGGAGAGGCGCATAGAATAGGAGCTAGAGCGATTTTACGGAAAATCGAAAATCGGCTGTAGAATTTTTTCCGAGTTGTTTTTTTTCGATGTTCAGGGTCCATTACATTCTGTTAGTAAACCGGAAGTCCTAACAGCAACAAAAAATGGGAGAGGCGCATAGAATAGGAGCCAAAGCGATTTTACGGAAAATCGAAAATCGGCTGACGAATTTTTTCCGAGTTGTTTTTTTTCGATGTTCAGGGACCATTACATTCCTTTAATAAACCGGAAGTCCTACCAGCAGCAAAAAATGGGAGAGGCGCATAGAATAGGAGCCAGAGCGATTTTACGGAAAATCGAAAATCGGCTGTAGAATTTTTTCCGAGTTGTTTTTTTTCGTTGTTCTGGGTCCATTACATTCCTTTAATAAACCGGAAGTCCTACCAGCAGCAAAAAATGGGAGAGGCGCATAGAATAGGAGCCAGAGCTATTTTACGGAAAATCGAAAATCGGCTGTAGAATTTTTTCCGAGTTGTTTTTTTTCGATGTTCAGGGACCATTACATTCCTTTAATAAACCGGAAGTCCTACCAGCAACAAAAAATGGGAGAGGCGCAGAGAATAGGAGCTAGAGCGATTTAACGGAAAATCGAAAATCAGCTGTAGAATTTTTTCCGAGTTGTTTTTTTCGTTTTTCAGGGTCCATTACATTCTGTTAGTAAACCGGAAGTCCTACCAGCAGCAAAAAATGGGAGAGGCGCATAGAATAGGAGCCAGAGCTATTTTACGGAAAATCGAAAATCGGCTGTAGAATTTTTTCCGAGTTGTTTTTTTTCGATGTTCAGGGACCATTACATTCCTTTAATAAACCGGAAGTCCTACCAGCAGCAAAAAATGGGAGAGGCGCATAGAATAGGAGCCAGAGCGATTTTACGGAAAATCGAAAATCGGCTGTAGAATTTTTTCCGAGTTGTTTTTTTTCGTTGTTCAGGGACCATTACATTCCTTTAATAAACCGGAAGTCCTACCAGCAGCAAAAAATGGGAGAGGCGCATAGAATAGGAGCCAGAGCTATTTTACGGAAAATCGAAAATCGGCTGTAGAATTTTTTCCGAGTTGTTTTTTTTCGTTGTTCAGGGACTATTACATTCCTTTAATAAACCGGAAGTCCTACCAGCAGCAAAAAATGGGAGAGGCGCATAGAATAGGAGCTAGAGCGATTTTACGGAAAATCGAAAATCGGCTGCAGAATTTTTTCCGAGTTGTTTTTTTTCGATGTTCAGCGTCCATTACATTCTGTTAGTGAACTGGAAGTCCTACCAGCAGCAAAAAATGGAAGAGGCGCATAGAATAGGAGCCAGAGCAATTTTACGGAAAATCGAAAATCGGCTGTAGAATTTTTTCCGAGTTGTTTTTTTTCGTTGTTCAGGGACCATTACATTCCTTTAATAAACCGGAAGTCCTACCAGCAGCAAAAAATGGGAGAGGCGCATAGAATAGGAGCCAGAGCTATTTTACGGAAAATCGAAAATCGGTTGTAGAATTTTTTCCGAGTTGTTTTTTTTTTCGTTGTTCAGGGACCATTGCATTCCTTTAATAAACCAGATGTCCTACCAGCAGCAAAAAATGGGAGAGGCGCATAGAATAGGAGCCAAAGCTATTTTACGGAAAATCGAAAATCGGCTGTAGAATTTTTTCCGAGTTGTTTTGTTTCGTTGTTCAGGGACCATTACATTCCTTTAATAAACCGGAAATCCTACCAGCAACAAAAAATGGGAGAGGCGCATAGAATAGGAGCCAGAGAGATTTTACGGAAAATCGAAAATCGGCTGTAGAATTTTTTCCGAGTTGTTTTTTTTCGATGTTCAGGGACCATTACATTCCTTTAATAAACCGGAAGTCCTACCAGCAGCAAAAAATGGGAGAGGCGCATAGAATAGGAGCCAGAGCGATTTTACGGAAAATCGAAAATCGGTTGTAGAATTTTTTCCGAGTTGTTTTTTTTCGTTGTTCAGGGTCCATTACATGCTACTAGTAAACCAGAAGTCCTACCAGCAGCAAAAAATGGGAGAGGCGCATAGAATAGGCGCTAGAGGGATTTTACGGAAAATCGTAAATAAGCTGTGGAATTTTTTCCGAGTTGTTTTTTTTTCGTTGTTCAGGGACCATTACATTCCTTTAATAAACCGGAAGTCCTGCCAGCAGCAAAAAATGGGAGAGGCGCATAGAATAGGAGCCAGAGCGATTTTACGGAAAATCGAAAATCGGCTGTAGAATTTTTTCCGAGTTGTTTTTTTTCGATGTTCAGGGTCCATTACATTCCTTTAATAAACCGGAAGTCCTACCAGCAGTAAAAAATGGGAGAGGCGCATAGAATAGAAGCCAGGGCGATTTTACGGAAAATCGAAAATCGGTTGTAGAATTTTTTCCGAGTTGTTTTTTTTCGATGTTCAGGGACCATTACATTCCGTTAATAAACCGGAAGTCCTACCAGCAGCAAAAAATGGGAGAGGCGCATAGAATAGGAGCCAGAGCGATTTTACGGAAAATCGGAAATCAGCTGTAGAATTTTTTCCGAGTTGTTTTTTTTTTCGTTGTTCAGGGATCATTGCATTCCTTTAATAAACCCGAAGTCCTAACAGCAGCAAAAAATGGGAGAGGCGCATAGAATAGGAGCCAGAACGATTTTACGGAAAATCGAAAATCGGCTGTAGAATTTTTTCCGAGTTGTTTTTTTTCGTTGTTCAGGGACCATTACATTCCTTTAACAAACCGGAAGTCCTACCAGCAGCAAAAAATGGGAGAGGCGCATAGAATAGGAGCTAGAGCGATTTTACGGAAAATCGAAAATCGGCTGCAGAATTTTTTCCGAGTTGTTTTTTTTCGATGTTCAGGGTCCATTACATTCCGTTAGTAAACCGGAAGTCCTACCAGCAGCAAAAAATGGGAGAGGCGCATAGAATAGGAGCCAGAGCGATTTTACGGAAAATCGAAAATCGGCTGTAGAATTTTTTCCGAGTTGTTTTTTTTCGTTGTTCAGGGACCATTACATTCCTTTAATAAACCGGAAGTCCTACCAGCAGCAAAAAATGGGAGAGGCGCATAGAATAGGAGCCAGAGCTATTTTACGGAAAATCGAAAATCGGTTGTAGAATTTTTTCCGAGTTGTTTTTTTATCGTTGTTCAGGGACCATTACATTCCTTTAATAAACCGGAAGTCCTACCAGCAGCAAAAAATGGGAGAGGCGCATAGAATAGGAGCCAGAGCGATTTTACGGAAAATCGAAAATCGGCTGTAGAATTTTTTCCGAGTTGTTTTTTTCGTTGTTCAGGGACCATTACATTCCATTAATAAGCCGGAAGTCCTACCAGCAGCAAAAAATGGGAGAGGCGCATAGAATAGGAGCCAGAGCGATTTTACGGAAAATCGAAAATCGGCTGTAGAATTTTTTCCGAGTTGTTTTTTTTCGTTGTTCAGGGTCCATTACATTCCGTTAGTAAACCGGAAGTCCTACCAGCAGCAAAAAATGGGAGAGGCGCATGGAATAGGAGCCAGAGCGATTTTACGGAAAATCGAAAATCGGCTGTAGAATTTTTTCCGAGTTGTTTTTTTTCGTTGTTCAGGGACCATTACATTCCTTTAATAAACCGGAAGTCCTACCAGCAGCAAAAAATGGGAGAGGCGCATAGAATAGGAGCCAGAGCGATTTTACGGAAAATCGAAAATCGGCTGTAGAATTTTTTCCGAGTTGTTTTTTTTCGTTGTTCAGGGACCATTACATTCCTTTAATAAACCGGAAGTCCTACCAGCAGCAAAAAATGGGAGAGGCGCATAGAATAGGAGCCAGAGCGATTTTACGGAAAATCGAAAATCGGCTGTAGAATTTTTTCCGAGTTGTTTTTTTTCGATGTTCAGGGTCCATTACATTCTGTTAGTAAACCGGAAGTCCTACCAGCAGCAAAAAATGGGAGAGGCGCATAGAATAGGAGCCAGAGCGATTTTACGGAAAATCGAAAATCGGCTGTAGAATTTTTTCCGAGTTGTTTTTTTTCGTTGTTCAGGGACCATTACATTCCTTTAATAAACCGGAAGTCCTACCAGCAGCAAAAAATGGGAGAGGCGCATAGAATAGGAGCCAGAGCGATTTTACGGAAAATCGGAAATCAGCTGTAGAATTTTTTCCGAGTTGTTTTTTTTTCGTTGTTCAGGGACCATTACATTCCTTTAATAAACCGGAAGTCCTACCAGCAGCAAAAAATGGGAGAGGCGCATAGAATAGGAGCCAGAGCGATTTTACGGAAAATCGAAAATCGGCTGTAGAATTTTTTCCGAGTTGTTTTTTTTCGTTGTTCAGGGACCATTACATTCCTTTAATAAACCGGAAGTCCTACCAGCAGCAAAAAATGGGAGAGGCGCATAGAATAGGAGCCAGAGCTATTTTACGGAAAATCGAAAATCGGCTGTAGAATTTTTTCCGAGTTGTTTTTTTTCGTTGTTCAGGGTCCATTACATTCCGTTGGTAAACCGGAAGTCCTACCAGCAGCAAAAAATGGGAGAGGCGCATAGAATAGGAGCCAGAGCGATTTAACGGAAAATCGAAAATCGGCTGTAGAATTTTTTCCGAGTTGTTTTTTTTCGTTGTTCAGGGACCATTACATTCCTTTAATAAACCGGAAGTCCTACCAGCAGCAAAAAATGGGAGAGGCGCATAGAATAGGAGCCAGAGCGATTTAACGGAAAATAGAAAATCGGCTGTAGAATTTTTTCCGAGTTGTTTTTTTTCGTTGTTCAGGGACCATTACATTCCTTTAATAAACCGGAAGTCCTACCAGCAGCAAAAAATGGGAGAGGCGCATAGAATAGGAGCCAGAGCGATTTTACGGAAAATCGAAAATCGGCTGTAGAATTTTTTCCGAGTTGTTTTTTTTCGTTGTTCAGGGACCATTACATTCCTTTAATAAACCGGAAGTCCTACCAGCAGCAAAAAATGGGAGAGGCGCATAGAATAGGAGCCAGAGCGATTTTACGGAAAATCGTAAATCAGCTGTAGAATTTTTTCCGAGTTGTTTTTTTTCGTTGTTCAGGGTCCATTACATTCCTTTAATAAACAGGAAGTCCTACCAGCAGCAAAAAATGGGAGAGGCGCATAGAATAGGAGCCAGAGCTATTTTACGGAAAATCGAAAATCGGCTGTAGGATTTTTTCCGAGATGTTTTTTTTCGTTGTTCAGGGTTCAGTACATTCCTTTAATAAACAGGAAGTCCTACCAGCAGCAAAAAATGGGAGAGGCGCATAGAATAGGAGCTAGATCGATTTTACGGAAAATCGTAAATCAGCTGTAGAATTTTTTCCGGGTTGTTTTTTTTTCGTTGTTCAGGGTCCATTACATTTCTTCAATAATCCGGAAGTCCTACCAGCAGCAAAAAATGGGAGAGGCGCATAGAATAGGAGCTAGAGGGATTTTACGGAAAATCGTAAATCAGCTGTAGAATTTTTTCCGGGTTGTTTTTTTTTCATTGTTCAGGGTCCATTACATTCCTTCAATAATCCGGAAGTCCTGCCAGCAGCAAAAAATGGGAGAGATTCACAGAATAGGAGCCAGAGCGATTTTACGGAAAATCGTAAATCAGCTGTAGAATTTTTTCCGAGTTGTTTTTTTTCGATGTTCAGGGTCCATTACATTACTTTAATAAACCGGAAGTCCTACCAGCAGCAAAAAATGGGAGAGGCGCATAGAATAGGAGCCAGAGCGATTTTACGGAAAATCGAAAATCGGCTGTAGAATTTTTTCCGAGTTGTTTTTTTTCGATGTTCAGGGTCCATTACATTCTGTTAGTAAACCGGAAGTCCTACCAGCAGCAAAAAATGGGAGAGGCGCATAGAATAGGAGCCAGATCGATTTTACGGAAAATCGAAAATAGGCTGTAGAATTTTTTCCGAGTTGTTTTTTTTCGATGTTCAGGGACCATTACATTCCTTTAGTAAACCGGAAGTCCTACCAGCAGCAAAAAATGGGAGAGGCGCATAGAATAAGAGCTAGAGCAATTTTACGGAAAATCGAAAATCGGCTGTAGAATTTTTTCCGAGTTGTTTTTTTTCGATGTTCAGGGTCTATTACATTCCTTTAATAAACCGGAAGTCCTACCAGCAACAAAAAATGGGAGAGGCGCTAGAATAGGAGCCAGAGCGATTTTAAGGAAAATCGGAAATCGGCTGTAAAATTTTTTCCGAGTTGTTTTTTTTCGTTGTTCAGGGACCATTACATTCTGTTAGTGAACCGGAAGTCCTACCAGCAGCAAAAAATGGGAGAGGCGCATAGAATAGGAGCCAGAGCGATTTTACGGAAAATCGAAAATCGGCTGTAGAATTTTTTCCGAGTTGTTTTTTTTCGTTGTTCAGGGACCATTACATTCCTTTAATAAACCGGAAGTCCTACCAGCAGCAAAAAATGGGAGAGGCGCATAGAATAGGAGCCAGAGCGATTTTACGGAAAATCGAAAATCGGCTGTAGAATTTTTTCCGAGTTGTTTTTTTTCGTTGTTCAGGGACCATTACATTCCTTTAATAAACCGGAAGTCCTACCAGCAGCAAAAAATGGGAGAGGCGCATAGAATAGGAGCCAGAGCTATTTTACGGAAAATCGAAAATCGGTTGTAGAATTTTTTCCGAGTTGTTTTTTTATCGTTGTTCAGGGACCATTACATTCCTTTAATAAACCGGAAGTCCTAACAGCAGCAAAAAATGGGAGAGGCGCATAGAATAGGAGCCAGAGCGATTTTACGGAAAATCGAAAATCGGCTGTCGAATTTTTTCCTAGTTGTTTTTTTTCGTTGTTCAGGGTCCATTACATTCTGCTAGTGAACCGGAAGTGCTACCAGCAGCAAAAAATGGGAGAGGCGCATATACTAGGAGCCAGAACGATTTTACGGAAAATCAAAAATCGGCTGTAGAATTTTTTCCGAGTTGTTTTTTTTACGTTGTTCAGGGACCATTACATTCCTTTAATAAACCGGAAGTCCTACCAGCAGCAAAAAATGGGAGAGGCGCTAGAATAGGAGCCAGAGCGATTTTAAGGAAAATCGGAAATCGGCTGTAGAATTTTTTCCGAGTTGTTTTTTTTTCGTTATTCAGGGACCATTACATTCCGTTGGTAAACCGGAAGTCCTACCACAGAAAAAAATAGGAGAGGCTCATAGAATAGGAGCCAGAGGGGTTTCACGGAAAAACGGAAATCAGCTGTAGAATTTTTTCCGAGTTGTTTTTTTTCGTTGTTCAGGGACCATTACAGTCCTTCAATAAACCGGAAGTCCTACCAGCAGCAAAAAATATGAGAGGCGCATAGAATAGGAGCCAGAGCGATTTTGCGGAAAATCGAAAATCGGCTGTAGAATTTTTTCCGAGTTGTTTTTTTTCGTTGTTCAGGGACCATTACATTCCTTTAATAAACCGGAAGTCCTACTAGCAGCAAAAAATGGGAGAGGGGCATAGAATAGGAGCCAGAGCGGTTTTACGGAAAATGGAAAATCGGCTGTAGAATTTTTTCCGAGTTGTTTTTTTTCGATGTTCAGGGACCATTACATTCCTTTAATAAACCGGAAATCCTACTAGCAGCAAAAAATGGGAGAGGGGCATAGAATAGGAGCTAGAGCGATTTTACGGAAAATCGGAAATCAGCTGTAGAATTTGAGTTGTTTTTTTTTCGTAGTTCAGGGACCATTACATTCCTTTAATAAACCGGAAGTCCTACCAGCAGCAAAAAATGGGAGAGGCGCATAGAATAGGAGCCAGAGCGATTTTACGGAAAATCGAAAATCGGCTGTAGAATTTTTTCCGAGTTGTTTTTTTTCGTTGTTCAGGGACCATTACATTCCTTAAATAAACCGGAAGTCCTACGAGCAGCAAAAAATGGGAGAGGCGCATAGAATGGGAGCTAGAGCGATTCTACGGAAAATCGGAAATCAGCTGTAGAATTTTTTCCGATTTGTTCTTTTTTCGTTGTTCAGGGACCATTACATTCCTTTAATAAGCCGGAAGACCTACCAGCAGCAAAAAATGGGAGAGGCGCTAGAATAGGAGCCAGAGCGATTTTACGGAAAATCGAAAATCGGCTGTAGAATTTTTTACGAGTTGTTTTTTTTCGATGTTCAGGGACCATTACATTCCTTTAATAAGCCGGAAGTCCTACCAGTAGCAAAAAATCGGAGAGTTTTATAGACTAGGAGCCAGAGCGATTTTACGGAAAATCGAAAATCGGCTGTAGAATTTTTTCCGAGTTGTTTTTTTTCGATGTTCAGGGACCATTTCATTCCTTTAATAAACCGGAAGTCCTACCAGCAGCAAAAAGTGGGAGAGGCGCATAGAATAGGAGATAGAGCGATATTACGGAAAATCGAAAATCGGCTGCAGAATTTTTTCCGAGTTGTTTTTTTTCGTCATTCAGGGACCATTACATTCCGTTAATAAACCGGAAGTCGTACCAGCAGCAAAAAATGGAAGTGGCGCATAGCACATGAGCCAGAGCGATTTTACGGAAAATCGAAAATCGGCTGTAGAATTTTTTCCGAGTTGTTTTTTTTCGATGTTCAGGGACCATTACATTCCTTTAATAAACCGGAAGTCCTACCAGCAGCAAAAAATGGGAGAGGCGCATAGAATAGGAGCCAGAGCGATTTTACGGAAAATCGAAAATCGGCTGTAGAATTTTTTCCGAGTTGTTTTTTTTCTCGTTGTTCACGGACTTACATTCCTTTAATAAACCGGAAGTCCTACCAGCAGCAAAAAATGGGAGAGGCGCATAGAATAGGAGCCAGAGCGATTTTACGGAAAATCGAAAATCGGCTGTAGAATTTTTTCCGAGTTGTTTTTTTTCGATGTTCAGGGACCATTACATTCCTTTAATAAACCGGAAGTCCTACCAGCAGCAAAAAATGGGAGAGCCGCATAGAATAGGAGCCAGAGCGATTTTACGGAAAATCGAAAATCGGCTGTAGAATTTTTTCCGAGTTGTTTTTTTTCGTTTTTCAGGGTCCATTACATTCTGTTAGTAAACCGGAAGTCCTACCAGCAGCAAAAAATGGGAGAGGCGCATAGAATAGGAGCTAGAGCGATTTTACGGAAAATCGAAAATCGGCTGTAGAATTTTTTCCGAGTTGTTTTTTTTCGATGTTCAGGGACCATTACATTCCTTTAATAAACCGGAAGTCCTACCAGCAGCAAAAAATGGGAGAGGCGCATAGAATAGGAGCCAGAGCGATTTTACGGAAAATCGAAAATCGGCTGTAGAATTTTTTCCGAGTTGTTTTTTTTTCGATGTTCAGGGACCATTACATTCCTTTAATAAACCGGAAGTCCTACCAGCAGCAAAAAATGGGAGAGGCGCATAGAATAAGAGCTAGAGCGATTTAACGGAAAATCGAAAATCGGCTGTAGAATTTTTTCCGAGTTGTTTTTTTTCGATGTTCAGGGACCATTACATTCCTTTAATAAACCGGAAGTTCTGCCAGCAGCAAAAAATGGGAGAGCCATATAGAATAGGAGCCAGAGCGATTTTACGGAAAATCGAAAATCGGCTGTAGAATTTTTTCCGAGTTGTTTTTTTTCGATGTTCAGGGACCATTACATTCCTTTAATAAACCGGAAGTCCTACCAGCAGCAAAAAATGGGAGAGGCGCATAGAATAGGAGCCAGAGCGATTTTACGGAAAATCGAAAATCGGCTGTAGAATTTTTTCCGAGTTGTTTTTTTTCGTTGTTCAGGGTCCATTACATTCTGTTAATAAACCGGAAGTCCTACCAGCAGCAAAAAATGGGAGAGGCGCATAGAATAGGAGCCAGAGCGATTTTACGGAAAATCGAAAATCGGCTGTAGAATTTTTTCCGAGTTGTTTTTTTTTCGTTGTTCAGGGACCATTACATTCCTTTAATAAACCGGAAGTCCTACCAGCAGCAAAAAATGGGAGAGGCGCATAGAATAGGAGCCAGAGCGATTTTACGGAAAATCGAAAATCGGCTGTAGAATTTTTTCCGAGTTGTTTTTTTTTCGATGTTCAGGGACCATTACATTCCTTTAATAAACCGGAAGTCCTACCAGCAGCAAAAAATGGGAGAGGCGCATAGAATAGGAGCCAGAGCTATTTTACGGAAAATCGAAAATCGGCTGTAGAATTTTTTCCGAGTTGTTTTTTTTCGTTGTTCAGGGTCCATTACATTCTATTAGTAAACCGGAAGTCCTACCAGCAGCAAAAAATGGGAGAGGCGCATAGAATAGGAGCCAGAGCGATTTAACGGAAAATTGAAAATCGGCAGTAGAATTTTTTCCAAGTTGTTTTTTTTCGTTGTTCTGAGTCCATTACATTCCTTTAATAAACCGGAAGTCCTACTAGCAGCAAAAAATGGGAGAGCCGCATAGAATAGGAGCCACAGCTATTTTACGGAAAATCGAAAATCGACAGTAGAATTTTTTCCGAGTTGTTTTTTTTTCGATGTTCAGGGACCATTACATTCCTTTAGTAAACCGGAAGTCCTACCAGCAGCAAAAAATGGGAGAGCCGCATAGAATAGGAGCCACAGCTATTTTACGGAAAATCGAAAATCGGCTGTAGAATTTTTTCCGAGTTGTTTTTCTTCGTTATTCAGGGACCATTACATTCCGTTCGTAAACCGGAAGTCCTACCAGCAGCACAAAGTGGGACAGGCGCATAGAATAGAAGCCAGAGCGATTTTACGGAAAATCGAAAATCAGCTGTAGAATTTTTTCCGAGTTGTTTTTTTTCGTTATTCAGGGACCATTACATTCCGTTAGTAAACCGGAAGTCCTACCAGCAGCAAAAAATGGGAGAGGCGCATAGAATAGGAGCCAGAGCTATTTTACGGAAAATCGAAAATCGGTTGTAGAATTTTTTCCGAGTTGTTTTTTTTTCGTTGTTCAGGGACCATTACATTCCTTTAATAAACCGGAAGTCCTACCAGCAGCAAAAAATGGGAGAGGCGCATAGAATAGGAGCCAGAGCTATTTTACGGAAAATCGAAAATCGGCTGTAGAATTTTTTCCGAGTTGTTTTTTTTCGTTGTTCAGGGACCATTACATTCCTTTAATAAACCGGAAGTCCTACCAGCAGCAAAAAATGGGAGAGGCGCATAGAATAGGAGCCAGAGCGATTTTACGGAAAATCGAAAATCGGCTGTAGAATTTTTTCCGAGTTGTTTTTTTTCGTTGTTCTGGGTCCATTACATTCCTTTAATAAACCGGAAGTCCTACCAGCAGCAAAAAATGGGAGAGGCGCATAGAATAGGAGCCAGAGCGATTTTACGGAAAATCGAAAATCGGCTGTAGAATTTTTTCCGAGTTGTTTTTTTTCGATGTTCAGGGTCCATTACATTCCTTTAATAAACCGGAAGTCCTACCAGCAACAAAAAATGGGAGAGGCGCATAGAATAGGAGCCAAAGCGATTTTACGGAAAATCGAAAATCGGTTGTAGAATTTTTTCCGAGTTGTTTTTTTTCGATGTTCAGGGACCATTACATTCCTTTAATAAACCGGAAGTCCTACCAGCAGCAAAAAATGGGAGAGCCGCATAGACTAGGAGCTAGAGCGATTTTACGGAAAATCGAAAATCGGCTGTAGAATTTTTTCCGAGTTGTTTTTTTTTCGATGTTCAGGGTACATTACATTCCTTTAATAAGCCGGAAGTCCTACCAGCAGCAAAAAATGGAAGAGGCGCATGGAATAGGAGCCAGAACGATTTTACGGAAAATAAAAAATCGGCAGGAGAATTTTTTCCGAGTTGTTTTTTTTCGTTATTCGGGGACCATTACATTCCCTATGTAAACCGGAAGTCCTACCAGTAGCAAAAAATGGGACAGGCGCATAGAATAGAAGCCAGAGCGATTTTACGGAAAATCGAAAATCGGCTGTAGAATTTTTTCCGAGTTGCTTTTTTCGATGTTCAGGGTCCATTGCATTCCTTTAATAAGCCGGAAGTCCTACCACTAGCAAAAAATGGGAGAGGTGCATAGAATAGGAGCCAAAGCGATTTTACGGAAAATCGAAAATCGGCTGTAGTATTTTTTCCGAGTTGTTTTTTTTTCGATGTTCAGGGTCCATTACATTCTGTTAGTAAACCGGAAGTCCTGTAAGCAGCAAGAAATGGGAGAGATTCATAGAATAGGAGCTAGAGCGATTTTACGGAAAATCGGAAATCAGCTGTAGTATTTTTTCGGAGTTGTTTTTTTTTCGATGTTCAGGGACCATTTCATTCCTTTAATAAACCGGAAGTCCTACCAGCAGCAAAAAGTGGGAGAGGCGCATAGAATAGGAGCCAGAGCGATATTACGGAAAATCGAAAATCGGCTGCAGAATTTTTTCCGAGTTGTTATTTTTCGTTGTTCAGGGACCATTACATTCCTTTAGTAAACCGGAAGTCCTACCAGCAGCAAAAAATGGGAGAGGCGCATAGAATAGGAGCCAGAGCGATTTTACGGAAAATCGAAAATCGGCTGTAGAATTTTTTCCGAGTTGTTTTTTTTCGATGTTCAGGGTCCATTACATTCTGTTAGTAAACCGGAAGTCCTACCAGCAGCAAAAAATGGGAGAGGCGCATAGAATAGGAGCCAGAGCGATTTTACGGAAAATCGAAAATCGGTTGTAGAATTTTTTCCGAGTTGTTTTTTTTTCGATGTTCAGGGACCATTACATTCCTTTAATAAACCGGAAGTCCTACCAGCAACAAAAAATGGGAGAGGCGCATAGAATAGGAGCTAGAGCGATTTAACGGAAAATCGAAAATCGGCTGTAGAATTTTTTCCGAGTTGTTTTTTTTCGATGTTCAGGGACCATTACATTCCTTTAATAAACCGGAAGTCCTACCAGCAGCAAAAAATGGGAGAGGCGCATAGAATAGGAGCCAGAGCGATTTTACGGAAAATCGTAAATCAGCTGTAGAATTTTTTCCGAGTTGTTTTTTTTCGATGTTCAGGGACCATTACATTCCTTTAATAAACCGGAAGTCCTACCAGCAGCAAAAAATGGGAGAGGCGCATAGAATAGGAGCTAGAGCGATTTTACGGAAAATCGTAAATCGGCTGTAGAATTTTTTCCGAGTTGTTTTTTTCAATGTTCATGGACCATTTCATTCCTTTAATAAACCGGAAGTCCTACCAGCAGCAAAAAATGGGAGAGGCGCATAGAATAGGAGCCAGAGCGATTTTACGGAAAATCGAAAATCGGCTGCAGAATTTTTTCCGAGTTGTTTTTTTTCGTTGTTCAGGGACTATTACATTCCTTTAATAAACCGGAAGTCCTACCAGCAGGAAAAAATGGGAGAGGCGCATAGAATAGGAACTAGAGCGATTTTACGGAAAACCGGAAATCGCCTGTTGAATTTTTTCCGAGTTGTTTTTTTTCGATGTTCAGGGTCCATTACATTCCTTTAATAAACCGGAAGTCCTACCAGCAACAAAAAATGGGAGAGGCGCTAGAATAGGAGCCAGAGCGATTTTAAGGAAAATCGGAAATCGGCTGTAGAATTTTTTCCGAGTTGTTTTTTTTCGTTGTTCACGGACCATTACATGCCTTTAATAAACCGGAAGTCCTACCAGCAGCAAAAAATGGGAGAGGCGCATAGAATAGGAGCCAGAGCGATTTTACGGAAAATCGAAAATCGGCTGTAGAATTTTTTCCGAGTTGTTTTTTTTCGATGTTCAGGGTCCATTACATTCCTTTAATAAACCGGAAGTCCTACCAGCAGCAAAAAATGGGAGAGGCGCATAGAATAGGAGCCAGAGCTATTTTACGGAAAATCGAAAATCGGCTGTAGAATTTTTTCCGAGTTGTTTTTTTTTCGATGTTCAGGGACCATTACATTCCTTTAATAAACCGGAAGTCCTACCAGCAGCAAAAAATGGGAGAGGCGCATAGAATAGGAGCCAGAGCGATTTTACGGAAAATCGAAAATCGGCTGTAGAATTTTTTCCGAGTTGTTTTTTTTTCGATGTTCAGGGACCATTACATTCCTTTAATAAACCGGAAGTCCTACCAGCAGCAAAAAATGGGAGAGGCGCATAGAATAGGAGCCAGAGCGATTTTACGGAAAATCGAAAATCGGCTGTAGAATTTTTTCCGAGTTGTTTTTTTTCGATGTTCTGGGTCCATTACATTCCTTTAATAAACCGGAAGTCCTACCAGCAGCAAAAAATGGGAGAGGCGCATAGAATAGGAGCCAAAGCGATTTTACGGAAAATCGAAAATCGGTTGTAGAATTTTTTCCGAGTTGTTTTTTTTCGTTTTTCAGGGTCCATTACATTCTGTTAGTAAACCGGAAGTCCTACCAGCAGCAAAAAATGGGAGAGGCGCATAGAATAGGAGCCAAAGCGATTTTACGGAAAATCGAAAATCGGTTGTAGAATTTTTTCCGAGTTGTTTTTTTTCGATGTTCAGGGACCATTACATTCCTTTAATAAACCGGAAGTCCTACCAGCAGCAAAAAATGGGAGAGGCGCATAGAATAGGAGCCAGAGCGATTTTACGGAAAATCGAAAATCGGCTGTAGAATTTTTTCCGAGTTGTTTTTTTTCGATGTTCAGGGACCATTACATTCCTTTAATAAACCGGAAGTCCTACCAGCAGCAAAAAATGGGAGAGGCGCATAGAATAGGAGCCAGAGCGATTTTACGGAAAATCGAAAATCGGCTGTAGAATTTTTTCCGAGTTGTTTTTTTTCGATGTTCAGGGACCATTACATTCCTTTAATAAACCGGAAGTCCTACCAGCAGCAAAAAATGGGAGAGGCGCATAGAATAGGAGCCAGAGCGATTTTACGGAAAATCGAAAATCGGTTGTAGAATTTTTTCCGAGTTGTTTTTTTTCGATGTTCAGGGACCATTACATTCCTTTAATAAACCGGAAGTCCTACCAGCAGCAAAAAATGGGAGAGGCGCATAGAATAGGAGCCAGAGCGATTTTACGGAAAATCGAAAATCGGCTGTAGAATTTTTTCCGAGTTGTTTTTTTTCGATGTTCAGGGACCATTACATTCCTTTAATAAACCGGAAGTCCTACCAGCAGCAAAAAATGGGAGAGGCGCATAGAATAGGAGCCAGAGCGATTTTACGGAAAATCGAAAATCGGCTGTAGAATTTTTTCCGAGTTGTTTTTTTTCGATGTTCAGGGACCATTACATTCCTTTAATAAACCGGAAGTCCTACCAGCAACAAAAAATGGGAGAGGCGCATAGAATAGGAGCCAGAGCGATTTTACGGAAAATCGAAAATCAGCTGTAGAATTTTTTCCGAGATGTTTTTTTTCGTTATTCAGGGACCATTACATTCCCTAAGTAAACCAGAAGTCCTACCAGCAGCAAAAAATGGGAGAGGCGCATAGAATAGGTGCCAGAGCGATTTTACGGAAAATCGTAAATCGGCTGTAGAATTTTTTCCGAGTTGTTTTTTTTCGTTGTTCAGGGACCATTACATTCCTTTAATAAGCTGGAAGTCCTACCAGCAGCAAAAAATGGGAGAGGCACATAGAATAGGAGCCAGAGCTATTTTACGGAAAATCGAAAATCTGTTGTAGAATTTTTTCCGAGTTGTTTTTTTATCGTTGTTCAGGGACCATTACATTCCTTTAATAAACCGGAAGTCCTACCAGCAACAAAAAATGGGAGAGGCGCATAGAATAGGAGCCAAAGCGATTTTACGGAAAATCGAAAATCGGCTGTAGAATTTTTTCCGAGTTGTTTTTTTTCGATGTTCAGGGACCATTACATTCCTTTAATAAACCGGAAGTCCTACCAGCAGCAAAAAATGGGAGAGGCGCATAGAATAGGAGCCAGAGCGATTTTACGGAAAATCGAAAATCGGCTGTAGAATTTTTTCCGAGTTGTTTTTTTTCGTTGTTCAGGGTCCATTACATTCCTTTAATAAACCGGAAGTCCTACCAGCAGCAAAAAATGGGAGAGGCGCATAGAATAGGAGCCAGAGCTATTTTACGGAAAATCGAAAATCGGCTGTAGAATTTTTTCCGAGTTGTTTTTTTTCGATGTTCAGGGTCCATTACATTCCGCTAGTAAACCGGAAGTCCTACCAGCAACAAAAAATGGGAGAGGCGCATAGAATAGGAGCCAGAGCGATTTTACGGAAAATCGAAAATCGGCTGTAGAATTTTTTCCGAGTTGTTTTTTTTCGTTGTTCAGGGTCCATTACATTCCTTTAATAAACCGGAAGTCCTACCAGCAGCAAAAAATGGGAGAGGCGCATAGAATAGGAGCCAGAGCGATTTTACGGAAAATCGAAAATCGGCTGTAGAATTTTTTCCGAGTTGTTTTTTTTCGTTGTTTAGGGTCCATTACATTCCTTTAATAAACCGGAAGTCCTACCAGCAGCAAAAAATGGGAGAGGCGCATAGAATAGGAGCCAGAGCGATTTTACGGAAAATCGAAAATCGGTTGTAGAATTTTTTCCGAGTTGTTTTTT
Organism: Trichopria drosophilae; assembly: GCA_030407085.1. Taxonomy (NCBI): domain Eukaryota; kingdom Metazoa; phylum Arthropoda; class Insecta; order Hymenoptera; family Diapriidae; genus Trichopria; species Trichopria drosophilae. The sequence goes on along the minus strand of JAQOWT010000234.1, from coordinate 6,832 downwards.
TTCGATGTTCAGGGACCATTACATTCCTTTAATAAACCGGAAGTCCTACCAGCAGCAAAAAATGGGAGAGGCGCATAGAATAGGAGCCAGAGCGATTTTACGGAAAATCGAAAATCGGTTGTAGAATTTTTTCCGAGTTGTTTTTTTTCGATGTTCAGGGACCATTACATTCCTTTAATAAACCGGAAGTCCTGCTAGCAGCAAAAAATGGGAGAGGCGCATAGAATAGGAACCAGAGCGATTTTACGTAAAATCGAAAATCGATTGTAGACTTTTTTCCGAGTTGTTTTTTTTTCGATGTTCCGGTCCATTACATTCCCTATGTAAACCGGAAGTCCTACCAGTAGCAAAAAATGGGACAGGCGCATAGAATAGAAGCCAGAGCGATTTTACGGAAAATCGAAAATCGGCTGTAGAATTTTTTCCGAGTTGCTTTTTTCGATGTTCAGGGTCCATTGCATTCTGTTAGTGATCCGGAAGTCTTACCAGCAGCAAAAAATGGGAGAGCCGCATAGAATAGGAGCCAGAGCGATTTTACGGAAAATCGAAAATCGGCTGTAGAATTTTTTCCGAGTTGTTTTTTTTCGATTTTCAGGGACCATTACATTCCTTTAATAAACCGGAAGTCCTACCAGCAGCAAAAAATGGGAGAGCCGCAGAGAATAGGAGCCAGAGCGATTTTACGGAAAATCGAAAATCGGTTGTAGAATTTTTTCCGAGTTGTTTTTTTTCGATGTTCAGGGACCATTACATTCCTTTAATAAACCGGAAGTCCTACCAGCAGCAAAAAATGGGAGAGGCGCATAGAATAGGAACCAGAGCGATTTAACGGAAAATCGAAAATCGGCTGTAGAATTTTTTCCGAGTTGTTTTTTTTCGATGTTCAGGGACCATTACATTCCTTTAATAAACCGGAAGTCCTGCTAGCAGCAAAAAATGGGAGAGGCGCATAGAATAGGAGCCAGAGCTATTTAACGGAAAATCGAAAATCAGCTGTTGAATTTTTTTCGAGTTGTTTTTTTTTCGATGTTCAGGGTCCATTACATTCCTTTAATAAACCGGAAGTCCTACCAGCAGCAAAAAATGGGAGAGCCGCATAGAATAGGAGCCAGAGCGATTTTACGGAAAATCGAAAATCGGCTGTAGAATTTTTTCCGAGTTGTTTTTTTTCGATGTTCAGGGACCATTACATTCTGTTAGTAAACCGGAAGTCCTACCAGCAGCAAAAAATGGGAGAGCCGCATAGAATAGGAGCCAGAGCGATTTTACGGAAAATCGAAAATCGGCTGTAGAATTTTTTCCGAGTTGTTTTTTTTTCGATGTTCAGGGACCATTACATTCCTTTAATAAACCGGAAGTCCTACCAGCAGCAAAAAATGGGAGAGCCGCATAGAATAGGAGCTAGAGCGATTTTACGAAAAATCGTAAATCAGCTGTAGAATTTTTTCCGAGTTGTTTTTTTCCGTTGTTCAGGGTCCATTACATTCTATTAGTAAACCGGAAGTCCTACCAGCAGCAAAAAATGGGAGAGCCGCATAGAATAGGAGCCAGAGCGATTTAACGGAATATCGAAAATCGGCTGTAGAATTTTTTCCGAGTTGTTTTTTTTCGATGTTCAGGGACCATTACATTCCGCTAGTAAACCGGAACTCCTACCAGCAACAAAAAATGGGAGAGGCGCATAGAATAGGAACCAGAGCGATTTAACGGAAAATCGAAAATCGGCTGTCGAATTTTTTCCGAGTTGTTTTTTTTCGATGTTCAGGGACCATTACATTCCTTTAATAAACCGGAAGTCCTGCTAGCAGCAAAAAATGGGAGAGGCGCATAGAATAGGAGCCAGAGCTATTTAACGGAAAATCGAAAATCAGCTGTTGAATTTTTTTCGAGTTGTTTTTTTTTTCGTTGTTCAGGGTCCATTACATTCTATTAGTAAACCGGAAGTCCTACCAGCAGCAAAAAATGGGAGAGCCGCATAGAATAGGAGCCAGAGCGATTTTACGTAAAATCGAAAATCGGTTGTAGAATTTTTTCCGAGTTGTTTTTTTTCGATGTTCAGGGACCATTACATTCCTTTAATAAACCGGAAGTCCTACCAGCAGCAAAAAATGGGAGAGCCGCATAGAATAGGAGCCAGAGCGATTTTACGTAAAATCGAAAATCGGTTGTAGAATTTTTTCCGAGTTGTTTTTTTTCGATGTTCAGGGACCATTACATTCCTTTAATAAACCGGAAGTCCTACCAGCAGCAAAAAATGGGAGAGCCGCATAGAATAGGAGCCAGAGCTATTTTACGGAAAATCGAAAATCGGCTGTAGAATTTTTTCCGAGTTGTTTTTTTTCGATGTTCAGGGACCATTACATTCCGCTAGTAAACCGGAAGTCCTACCAGCAACAAAAAATGGGAGGGGCGCATAGAATAGGAGCCAGAGCGATTTTACGGAAAATCGAAAATCGGCTGTAGAATTTTTTCCGAGTTGTTTTTTTTCGATGTTCAGGGACCATTACATTCCTTTAATAAACCGGAAGTCCTACCAGCAGCAAAAAATGGGAGAGCCGCATAGAATAGGAGCCAGAGCGATTTAACGGAATATCGAAAATCGGCTGTAGAATTTTTTCCGGGTTGTTTTTTTTCGATGTTCAGGGTCCATTACATTCCGCTAGTGAACCGGAAGTCCTACCAGCAACAAAAAATGGGAGAGCCGCATAGAATAGGAGCCAGAGCGATTTTACGTAAAATCGAAAATCGATTGTAGACTTTTTTCCGAATTGTTTTTTTTTCGATGTTCCGGGACCATTACATTCCTTTAATAAACCGGAAGTCCTACCAGCAGCAAAAAATGGGAGAGCCGCATAGAATAGGAGCCAGAGCGATTTTACGTAAAATCGAAAATCGGTTGTAGAATTTTTTCCGAGTTGTTTTTTTTCGATGTTCAGGGACCATTACATTCTGTTAGTAAGCCGGAAGTCCTACCAGTAGCAAAAAATGGGAGAGCCGCATAGAATAGGAGCCAGAGCGATTTTACGTAAAATCGAAAATCGATGTAGACTTTTTTCCGAGTTGTTTTTTTTTCGATGTTCAGGGACCATTATATTCCTTTAATAAACCGGAAGTCCTACCAGCAGCAAAAAATGGGAGAGCCGCATAGAATAGGAGCCAGAGCGATTTTACGTAAAATCGAAAATCGGCTGTAGAATTTTTTCCGAGTTGTTTTTTTTCGATGTTCAGGGTCCATTACATTCCGGTGGTAAACCGGAAGTCCTACCAGCAACAAAAAATGGGAGAGGCGCATAGAATAGGAGCTAGAGCGATTTAACGGAAAATCGAAAATCGGCTGTAGAATTTTTTCCGAGTTGTTTTTTTTCGATGTTCAGGGTCCATTACATTCCGCTAGTAAACCGGAAGTCCTACCAGCAACAAAAAATGGGAGAGGCGCATAGAATAGGAGCTAGAGCGATTTAACGGAAAATCGAAAATCAGCTGTAGAATTTTTTCCGAGTTGTTTTTTTTCGTTGTTTGGGGTCCATTACATTCTGTTAGTAAACCGAAAGTCCTACCAGCAGCAAAAAATGGGAGAGCCGCATAGAATAGGAGCCAGAGCGATTTTACGGAAAATCGAAAATCGTTTGTAGAATTTTTTCCGAGTTGTTTTTTTTTCGATGTTCAGGGACCATTACATTCCTTTAATAAACCGGAAGTACTACCAGCAGCAAAAAATGGGAGAGGCGCATAGAATAGGAACCAGAGCTATTTAACGGAAAATCGAAAATCGGCTGTAGAATTTTTTCCGAGTGGTTTTTTTTCGATGTTCAGGGTCCATTACATTCCGGTGGTAAACCGGAAGCCCTACCAGCTACAAAAAATGGGAGAGGCGCATAGAATAGGAGCTAGAGCGATTTAACGGAAAATCGAAAATCGGCTGTAGAATTTTTTCCGAGTTGTTTTTTTTTCGATGTTCAGGGACCATTACATTCCTTTAATAAACCGGAAGTCCTACCAGCAGCAAAAAATGGGAGAGCCGCATAGAATAGGAGCCAGAGCAATTTTACGTAAAATCGAAAATCGGTTGTAGACTTTTTTCCGAGTTGTTTTTTTTCGATGTTCAGGGACCATTACATTCCTTTAATAAACCGGAAGTCCTACCAGCAGCAAAAAATGGGAGAGGCGCATAGAATAGGAACCAGAGCTATTTAACGGAAAATCGAAAATCGGCTGTAGAATTTTTTCCGAGTTGTTTTTTTTCGTTGTTCAGGGTCCATTACATTCCGGTGTTAAACCGGAATTCCTACCAGCAGCAAAAAATGGGAGAGGCGCATAGAATAGGAACCAGAGCTATTTTACGGAAAATCTAAAATCGGTTGTAGAATTTTTTCCGAGTTGTTTTTTTTCGATGTTCAGCGTCCATTACATTCCGCTAGTAAACCGGAAGTCCTACATGCAACAAAAAATGGGAGAGGCGCATAGAATAGAAGATAGAGCGATTTAACGGAAAATCGAAAATCAGCTGTAGAATTTTTTCCGAGTTGTTTTTTTTAGATGTTCAGGGTCCATTACATTCCGGTGGTAAACCGGAAGTCCTACCAGCAGCAAAAAATGGGAGAGCCGCATAGAATAGGAGCTAGAGCGATTTAACGGAAAATTGAAAATCAGCTGTAGAATTTTTTCCGAGTTGTTTTTTTTCGTTGTTCAGGGTCCATTACATTCCGGTGTTAAACCGGAATTCCTACCAGCAGCAAAAAATGGGAGAGCCGCATAGAATAGGAGCCAGAGCGATTTTACGTAAAATCGAAAATCGGTTGTAGACTTTTTTCCGAGTTGTATTTTTTCGATGTTCAGGGACCATTCCATTCCTTTAATAAACCGGAAGTCCTACCAGCAGCAAAAAATGGGAGAGGCGCATAGAATAGGAGCCAGAGCTATTTTACGGAAAATCGAAAATCGGCTGTAGAATTTTTTCCGAGTTGTTTTTTTTTCGATGTTCAGGGACCATTACATTCCTTTAATAAACCGGAAGTCCTACCAGCAGCAAAAAATGGGAGAGGCGCATAGAACAGGAACCAGAGCTATTTAACGGAAAATCGAAAATCGGCTGTAGAATTTTTTCCGAGTTGTTTTTTTTCGATGTTCAGGGTCTATTACATTCCGGTGGTAAACCGGAAGTACTACCAGCAACAAAAAATGGGAGAGGCTCAAAGAATAGGAGCTAGAGCGATTTAACGGAAAATCGAAAATCGGCTGTAGAATTTTTTCCGAGTTGTTTTTTTTCGATGTTCTGGGTCCGTTACATTCCGGTGGTAAACCGGAAGTCCTACCAGCAACAAAAAATGGGAGAGGCGCATAGAATAGGAGCTAGAGCGATTTAACGGAAAATCGGCAGTAGAATTTTTTCCGAGTTGTTTTTTTTTCGATGTTTGGGGTCCATTACATTCTGTTTGTAAACCGAAAGTCCTACCAGCAGCAAAAAATGGGAGAGCCGCATAGAATAGGAGCCAGAGCGATTTTACGTAAAATCGAAAATCGGTTGTAGAAATTTTTCCGAGTTGTTTTTTTCGATGTTCAGGGAGCTTTACATTCCTTTAATAAACCGGAAGTCCTACCAGCAGCAAAAAATGGGAGAGGCGCATAGAATAGGAGCCACAGCTATTTTACGGAAAATCGAAAATCGGCTGTAGAATTTTTTCCGAGTTGTTTTTTTTCGATTTTCAGGGACCATTACATTCCTTTAATAAGCCGGAAGTCCTACCACGGTTCTCTCATTGGCCGCGAGAGAGCATGGAACGGTTGAAACTGGAGATGCTAGTACTGCCTTCACTGTTCAGTAGTTCAATTCAGTAATTCAACTTGAAGGACTTGAAGTCACGAAACTTGGTTCTTGAAGTAAACATTGATTGATTCTAAGCGAATTTTTGGTTAGAAAAATTCGGCTTCGATACTTCTTTTTAACCTGGCAGGTTTTTATCCATCATTCACCGTTCGTCATTTCCTGTTGTGGTCAATTATTACTGGGTGCCGCTCATTGTCATCTTGTTAGATAAGTATCGAAACTGTGATTTATTCTGTCTTGAAAAAATAATATTTAAGAATACGATACTTTGTGGACTGTTTGTTCCATTGCATTAGATTTAAAGAGGAACGGTCAACGGATTTGGAAAGTTGCCAAAAGATAAGGTGAATTTAGCTCGAAGGAGCTTTGTTACGCATCGTTTCTGTCAATGATGTCAATACTAGATGGATGTTTATTGTAAAAAATGGATTCGACAAATTTTCAAGATACATTCACTCAGCGGAATCTGAGAGAACTTTTGCAAATTTGGACCCAATATCCCATAATGTTTGGTTGGGAATTGTTGGTTCGACAATCATCGGACCTGTCTTTATTTTAGATAATCTGAATGGTGAAATGTATGTAGAGATGTTGGTAGAACTTGTCACGCCAACGCTTAAACGCATGGAATAAGTGAGTATTGTACCATACGTTTCTAATTGTATTTATTTTTATGTAGAGAGATCTTATAGCTGTTTATTATTTTAAATAAGTAACTAAATAAATTGAACAAACTCCAGGACGGACAGCAGATATGGTTCCAGCAGGATGGTGCCCCACCTCATGGGATTAGAGCGGTGACGGAGCATCTTAATGCAAATTTTCCAGGACGTTGAATAGGCCGCCATGGACCGGTGCAATGGCCAGCAAGATCGCCAGATGTGACACCGCTGAATTTGTTTGTATGGGGGTTTCTTAAAGACGAACTGCACAAGAGACCTCCTGTCAATACAGCCCAAGAGTTGCAGGAAAGAATAATAGAGATAGTACAGACTATTACAGCCGATA
>JAQOWT010000233.1:0-29418 GCA_030407085.1 Trichopria drosophilae | reverse complement strand
TTCGAAAAATAAAACGAGGGGGCTAACTAAAATTGGAACAGTTATTAACCGTTGTTTATCATTTTCAGCGGTTTTCGACATTCTTCCCCCTCCAGCGGTGCCTTCCTGTCATCCGATTTTTTTTTAAATTCGACAGTAATACTCATTGATATCCTTATTAACAATTCGAAAAATAAAACGAGTGGGCTAACTAAAATTGGAACAGTTATTAACCGTTGTTTATAATTTTCAGCGGTTTTCGACATTTTTCCCCCTCCAACGGTGCCTTCCTCTCATCCGATTTTTTTTAAATTCGAGATTATTACTCATTGCCATCATTATTAACTATTCGAAAAATAAAACGAGTGGGCTAACTAAAATTGGAACAGTTATTAACCGTTGTTTATCATTTTCAGCGGTTTTCGACATTCTTCCCCCTCCAGCGATGCCTTCCTGTCATCCGATTTTTTTTAAATTCGAGATTATTACTCATTGCCATCATTATTAACTATTCGAAAAATAAAACGAGTGGGCTAACTAAAATTGGAACAGTTATTAACCGTTGTTTATCATTTTCAGCGGTTTTCGACATTCTTCCCCCTCCAGCGATGCCTTCCTGTCATCCGATTTTTTTTAAATTCGAGATTATTACTCATTGCCATCATTATTAACTATTCGAAAAATAAAACGAGTGGGCTAACTAAAATTGGAACAGTTATTAACCGTTGTTTATCATTTTCAGCGGTTTTCGACATTCTTCCCCCTCCAGCGATGCCTTCCTGTCATCCGATTTTTTTTAAATTCGAGATTATTACTCATTGCCATCATTATTAACTATTCGAAAAATAAAACGAGTGGGCTAACTAAAATTGGAACAGTTATTAACCGTTGTTTATAATTTTCAGCGGTTTTCGACATTTTTCCCCCTCCAACGGTGCCTTCCTGTCATCCGATTTTTTTTAAATTCGAGATTATTACTCATTGCCATCATTATTAACTATTCGAAAAATAAAACGAGTGGGCTAACTAAAATTGGAACAATTATTAACCGTTGTTTATAATTTTCAGCGGTTTTCGACATTCTTCCCCCTCCAGCGATGCCTTCCTGTCATCCGATTTTTTCAAATTCGAGATTATTACACATTGCCATCATTATTAACTACTCGAAAAATAAAACGAGTGGGCTAACTAAAATTGGAATAGTTATTAACCGTTGTTTATCATTTTCAGCGGTTTTCGACATTCTTCCCCCTCCAGCGATGCCTTCCTGTCATCCGATTTTTTTTAAATTCGACAGTAATACTCATTGATATCCTTATTAACTATTCGAAAAATAAAACGAGTGGGCTAACTAAAATTGGAACAGTTATTAACCGTTGTTTATCATTTTCAGCGGTTTTCGACATTCTTCCCCCTCCAGCGATTCCTTCCTGTCATCCGATTTTTTTTAAATTCGAGATTATTACTCATTGCCATCATTATTAACTATTCGAAAAATAAAACGAGTGGGCTAACTAAAATTGGAACAGTTATTAACCGTTGTTTATAATTTTCAGCGGTTTTCGACATTCTTCCCCCTCCAGCGATGCCTTCCTGTCATCCGATTTTTTTTAAATTCGACAGTAATACTCATTGATATCCTTATTAACTATTCGAAAAATAAAACGAGTGGGCTAACTAAAATTGGAACAGTTATTAACCGTTGTTTATCATTTTCAGCGGTTTTCGACATTTTTCCCCCTCCAACGGTGCCTTCCTGTCATCCGATTTTTTTTAAATTCGAGATTATTACTCATTGCCATCATTATCAACTATTCGAAAAATAAAACGAGTGGGCTAACTAAAATTGGAACAGTTATTAACCGTTGTTTATCATTTTCAGCGGTTTTCGACATTTTTCCCCCTCTAACGGTGCCTTCCTGTCATCCGATTTTTTTTAAATTCGAGATTATTACTCATTGCCATCATTATCAACTATTCGAAAAATAAAACGAGTGGGCTAACTAAAATTGGAACAGTTATTAACCGTTGTTTATCATTTTCAGCGGTTTTCGACATTCTTCCCCCTCCAGCGATGCCTTCCTGTCATCCGATTTTTTTTAAATTCGACAGTAATACTCATTGATATCCTTATTAACTATTCGAAAAATAAAACGAGTGGGCTAACTAAAATTGGAACAGTTATTAACCGTTGTTTATAATTTTCAGCGGTTTTCGACATTTTTCCCCCTCCAACGGTGCCTTCCTCTCATCCGATTTTTTTTAAATTCGAGATTATTACACATTGCCATCATTATTAACTACTCGAAAAATAAAACGAGTGGGCTAACTAAAATTGGAATAGTTATTAACCGTTGTTTATCATTTTCAGCGGTTTTCGACATTCTTCCCCCACCAGCGATGCCTTCCTGTCATCCGATTTTTTTTAAATTCGAGATTATTACTCATTGCCATCATTATTAACTATTCGAAAAATAAAACGAGTGGGCTAACTAAAATTGGAACAGTTATTAACCGTTGTTTATCATTTTCAGCGGTTTTCGACATTCTTCCCCCTCCAGCGATTCCTTCCTGTCATCCGATTTTTTTTAAATTCGAGATTATTACTCATTGCCATCATTATTAACTATTCGAAAAATAAAACGAGTGGGCTAACTAAAATTGGAACAGTTATTAACCGTTGTTTATCATTTTCAGCGGTTTTCGACATTTTTCCCCCTCCATCGGTGCCTTCCTGTCATCCGATTTTTTTTAAATTCGAGATTATTACTCATTGCCATCAGTATCAACTATTCGAAAAATAAAACGAGTGGGCTAACTAAAATTGGAACAGTTATTAACCGTTGTTTATCATTTTCAGCGGTTTTCGACATTTTTCCCCCTCCATCGGTGCCTTCCTGTCATCCGATTTTTTTTAAATTCGAGATTATTACTCATTGCCATCAGTATCAACTATTCGAAAAATAAAACGAGTGGGCTAACTAAAATTGGAACAGTTATTAACCGTTGTTTATCATTTTCAGCGGTTTTCGACATTTTTCCCCCTCTAACGGTGCCTTCCTGTCATCCGATTTTTTTCAAATTCGAGCTTATTACTCATTGCCATCATTATCAACTATTCGAAAAATAAAACGAGTGGGCTAACTAAAATTGGAACAGTTATTAACCGTTGTTTATAATTTTCAGCGGTTTTCGACATTCTTCCCCCTCCAGCGATGCATTCCTGTCATCCGATTTTGTTGAAATTCGACAGTAATACTCATTGATATCCTTATTAACTATTCGAAAAATAAAACGAGTGGGCTAACTAAAATTGGAACAGTTATTAACCGTTGTTTATCATTTTCAGCGGTTTTCGACATTCTTCCCCCTCCAGCGATTCCTTCCTGTCATCCGATTTTTTTTAAATTCGAGATTATTACTCATTGCCATCATTATTAACTATTCGAAAAATAAAACGAGTGGGCTAACTAAAATTGGAACAGTTATTAACCGTTGTTTATAATTTTCAGCGGTTTTCGACATTCTTCCCCCTCCAGCGATGCCTTCCTGTCATCCGATTTTTTTTAAATTCGACAGTAATACTCATTGATATCCTTATTAACTATTCGAAAAATAAAACGAGTGGGCTAACTAAAATTGGAACAGTTATTAACCGTTGTTTATCATTTTCAGCGGTTTTCGACATTCTTCCCCCTCCAGCGATGCATTCCTGTCATCCGATTTTTTTTAAATTCGACAGAAATACTCATTGATATCCTTATTAACTATTCGAAAAATAAAACGAGTGGGCTAACTAAAATTGGAACAGTTATTAACCGTTGTTTATCATTTTCAGCGGTTTTCGACATTTTCCCCCCTCCAACGGTGCCTTCCTGTCATCCGATTTTTTTCAAATTCGAGATTATTACTCATTGCCATCATTATTAACTATTCGAAAAATAAAACGTGTGGGCTAACTAAAATTGGAACAGTTATTAACCGTTGTTTATAATTTTCAGCGGTTTTCGACATTTTTCCCCCTCCAACGGTGCCTTCCTGTCTTCCGATTTTTTTTAAATTCGAGATTATTACTCATTGCCATCATTATCAACTATTCGAAAAATAAAACGAGTGGGCTAACTAAAATTGGAACAGTTATTAACCGTTGTTTATAATTTTCAGCGGTTTTCGACATTCTTCCCCCTCCAGCGATGCATTCCTGTCATCCGATTTTGTTTAAATTCGACAGTAATACTCATTGATATCCTTATTAACTATTCGAAAAATAAAACGAGTGGTCTAACTAAAATTGGAACAGTTATTAACCGTTGTTTATCATTTTCAGCGGTTTTCGACATTTTTCCCCCTCCAACGGTGCCTTCCTGTCATCCGATTTTTTTCAAATTCGAGATTATTACTCATTGCCATCATTATTAACTATTCGAAAAATAAAACGAGTGGGGTAACTAAAATTGGAACAGTTATTAACCGTTGTTTATAATTTTCAGCGGTTTTCGACATTCTTCCCCCTCCAGCGATGCATTCCTGTCATCCGATTTTTTTTAAATTCGACAGTAATACTCATTGATATCCTTATTAACTATTCGAAAAATAAAACGAGTGGTCTAACTAAAATTGGAACAGTTATTAACCGTTGTTTATCATTTTCAGCGGTTTTCGACATTCTTCCCCCTCCAGCGATGTCTTCCTGTCATCCGATTTTTTTTAAATTCGAGATTATTACTCATTGCCATCATTATTAACTATTCAAAAAATAAAACGAGTGAGCTAACTAAAATTGGAACAGTTATTAACCGTTGTTTATCATTTTCAGCGGTTTTCGACATTCTTCCCCCTCCAGCGATGCCTTCCTGTCATCCGATTTTTTTTAAATTCGACAGTAATACTCATTGATATCCTTATTAACTATTCGAAAAATAAAACGAGTGGGCTAACTAAAATTGGAACAGTTATTAACCGTTGTTTATCATTTTCAGCGGTTTTCGACATTCTTCCCCCTCCAGCGATTCCTTCCTGTCATCCGATTTTTTTTAAATTCGAGATTATTACTCATTGCCATCATTATTAACTATTCGAAAAATAAAACGAGTGGGCTAACTAAAATTGGAACAGTTATTAACCGTTGTTTATAATTTTCAGCGGTTTTCGACATTTTTCCCCCTCCAACGGTGCCTTCCTGTCATCCGATTTTTTTCAAATTCGAAATTATTACTCATTGCCATCATTATTAATTATTCGAAAAATAAAACGAGTGGGCTAACTAAAATTGGAACAGTTATTACCCGTTGTTTATCATTTTCAGCGGTTTTCGACATTCTTCCCCCTCCAGCGATGCCTTCCTGTCATCCAGTTTTTTTTTAAATTCGACAGTAATACTCATTGATATCCTTATTAACTATTCGAAAAATAAAACGAGTGGGCTAACTAAAATTGGAACAGTTATTAACCGTTGTTTATCATTTTCAGCGGTTTTCGACATTCTTCCCCCTCCTGCGATGCCTTCCTGTCATCCGATTTTTTTTTAAATTCGACAGTAATACTCATTGATATCCTTATTAACAATTCGAAAAATAAAACGAGTGGGCTAACTAAAATTGGGACAGTTATTAACCGTTGTTTATAATTTTCAGCGGTTTTCGACATTCTTCCCCCTCCAGCGATGCCTTCCTGTCATCCGATTTTTTTTAAATTCGAGATTATTACTCATTGCCATCATTATTAACTATTCGAAAAATAAAACGAGTGGGCTAACTAAAATTGGAACAGTTATTAACCGTTGTTTATAATTTTCAGCGGTTTTCGACATTTTCCCCCCTCCAACGGTGCCTTCCTGTCATCCGATTTTTTTTAAATTCGACAGTAATACTCATTGATATCCTTATTAACTATTCGAAAAATAAAACGAGTGGGCTAACTAAAATTGGAACAGTTATTAACCGTTGTTTATAATTTTCAGCGGTTTTCGACATTTTTCCCCCTCCAACGGTGCCTTCCTCTCATCCGATTTTTTTTAAATTCGAGATTATTACTCATTGCCATCATTATCAACTATTCGAAAAATAAAACGAGTGGGCTAACTAAAATTGGAACAGTTATTAACCGTTGTTTATCATTTTCAGCGGTTTTCGACATTTTTCCCCCTCTAACGGTGCCTTCCTGTCATCCTATTTTTTCAAATACGAGATTATTACACATTGCCATCATTATTAACTACTCGAAAAATAAAACGAGTGGGCTAACTAAAATTGGAATAGTTATTAACCGTTGTTTATCATTTTCAGCGGTTTTCGACATTCTTCCCCCTCCAGCGATGCCTTCCTGTCATCCGATTTTTTTTAAATTCGACAGTAATACTCATTGATATCCTTATTAACTATTCGAAAAATAAAACGAGTGGGCTAACTAAAATTGGAACAGTTATTAACCGTTGTTTATCATTTTCAGCGGTTTTCGACATTCTTCCCCCTCCAGCGATGCCTTCCTGTCATCCGATTTTTTTTAAATTCGACAGTAATACTCATTGATATCCTTATTAACTATTCGAAAAATAAAACGAGTGGGCTAACTAAAATTGGAACAGTTATTAACCGTTGTTTATAATTTTCAGCGGTTTTCGACATTTTTCCCCCTCCAACGGTGCCTTCCTGTCATCCGATTTTTTTTAAATTCGACAGTAATACTTATTGATATCCTTATTAACTATTCGAAAAATAAAACGAGTGGGTTAACTAAAATTGGAACAGTTATTAACCGTTGTTTATCATTTTCAGCGGTTTTCGACATTCTTCCCCCTCCAGCGACTCCTTCCTGTCATCCGATTTTTTTTAAATTCGAGATTATTACTCATTGCCATCATTATTAACTATTCGAAAAATAAAACGAGTGGGCTAACTAAAATTGGAACAGTTATTAACCGTTGTTTATCATTTTCAGCGGTTTTCGACATTCTTCCCCCTCCAGCGATGCCTTCCTGTCATCCGATTTTTTTTAAATTCGAGATTATTACTCATTGCCATCATTATTAACTATTCGAAAAATAAAACGAGTGGGCTAACTAAAATTGGAACAGTTATTAACCGTTGTTTATAATTTTCAGCGGTTTTCGACATTTTTCCCCCTCCAACGGTGCCTTCCTGTCATCCGATTTTTTTCAAATTCGAGATTATTACTCATTGCCATCATTATTAACTATTCGAAAAATAAAACGAGTGGGCTAACTAAAATTGGAACAGTTATTAACCGTTGTTTATAATTTTCAGCGGTTTTCGACATTTTTCCCCCTCCAACGGTGCCTTCCTGTCATCCGATTTTTTTCAAATTCGAGATTATTACTCATTGCCATCATTATTAACTATTCGAAAAATAAAACGAGTGGGCTAACTAAAATTGGAACAGTTATTAACCGTTGTTTATCATTTTCAGCGGTTTTCGACATTCTTCCCCCTCCAACGGTGCCTTCCTGTCATCCGATTTTTTTTAAATTCGAGATTATTACTCATTGCCATCATTATTAACTATTCGAAAAATAAAACGAGTGGGCTAACTAAAATTGGAACAGTTATTAACCGTTGTTTATCATTTTCAGCGGTTTTCGACATTCTTCCCCCTCCAGCGATTCCTTCCTGTCATCCGATTTTTTTTAAATTCGAGATTATTACTCATTGCCATCATTATTAACTATTCGAAAAATAAAACGAGTGGGCTAACTAAAATTGGAACAGTTATTAACCGTTGTTTATCATTTTCAGCGGTTTTCGACATTCTTCCCCCTCCAGCGATGCATTCCTGTCATCCGATTTTTTTTAAATTCGACAGTAATACTCATTGATATCCTTATTAACTATTCGAAAAATAAAACGAGTGGGTTAACTAAAATTGGAACAGTTATTAACCGTTGTTTATCATTTTCAGCGGTTTTCGACATTTTTCCCCCTCCATCGGTGCCTTCCTGTCATCCGATTTTTTTTAAATTCGAGATTATTACTCATTGCCATCATTATCAACTATTCGAAAAATAAAACGAGTGGGCTAACTAAAATTGGAACAGTTATTAACCGTTGTTTATCATTTTCAGCGGTTTTCGACATTTTTCCCCCTCTAACGGTGCCTTCCTGTCATCCGATTTTTTTCAAATTCGAGCTTATTACTCATTGCCATCATTATCAACTATTCGAAAAATAAAACGAGTGGGCTAACTAAAATTGGAACAGTTATTAACCGTTGTTTATCATTTTCAGCGGTTTTCGACATTCTTCCCCCTCCAGCGATGCCTTCCTGTCATCCGATTTTTTTTAAATTCGACAGTAATACTCATTGATATCCTTATTAACTATTCGAAAAATAAAACGAGTGGGCTAACTAAAATTGGAACAGTTATTAACCGTTGTTTATCATTTTCAGCGGTTTTCGACATTCTTCCCCCTCCAGCGATTCCTTCCTGTCATCCGATTTTTTTTAAATTCGAGATTATTACTCATTGCCATCATTATTAACTATTCGAAAAATAAAACGAGTGGGCTAACTAAAATTGGAACAGTTATTAACCGTTGTTTATAATTTTCAGCGGTTTTCGACATTCTTCCCCCTCCAGCGATGCCTTCCTGTCATCCGATTTTTTTTAAATTCGACAGTAATACTCATTGATATCCTTATTAACTATTCGAAAAATAAAACGAGTGGGCTAACTAAAATTGGAACAGTTATTAACCGTTGTTTATCATTTTCAGCGGTTTTCGACATTCTTCCCCCTCCAGCGATGCCTTCCTGTCATCCGATTTTTTTTAAATTCGAGATTATTACTCATTGCCATCATTATTAACTATTCGAAAAATAAAACGAGTGGGCTAACTAAAATTGGAACAGTTATTAACCGTTGTTTATCATTTTCAGCGGTTTTCGACATTCTTCCCCCTCCAGCGATGCCTTCCTGTCATCCGATTTTTTTTAAATTCGACAGTAATACTCATTGATATCCTTATTAACTATTCGAAAAATAAAACGAGTGGGCTAACTAAAATTGGAACAGTTATTAACCGTTGTTTATCATTTTCAGCGGTTTTCGACATTCTTCCCCCTCCAGCGGTGCCTTCCTGTCATCCGATTTTTTTTAAATTCGAGATTATTACTCATTGCCATCATTATTAACTATTCGAAAAATAAAACGAGTGGGCTAACTAAAATTGGAACAGTTATTAACCGTTGTTTATAATTTTCAGCGGTTTTCGACATTTTTCCCCCTCCAACGGTGCCTTCCTGTCATCCGATTTTTTTCAAATTCGAAATTATTACTCATTGCCATCATTATTAATTATTCGAAAAATAAAACGAGTGGGCTAACTAAAATTGGAACAGTTATTACCCGTTGTTTATCATTTTCAGCGGTTTTCGACATTTTCCCCCCTCCAACGGTGCCTTCCTGTCATCCGATTTTTTTTAAATTCGACAGTAATACTCATTGATATCCTTATTAACTATTCGAAAAATAAAACGAGTGGGCTAACTAAAATTGGAACAGTTATTAACCGTTGTTTATCATTTTCAGCGGTTTTCGACATTCTTCCCCCTCCAGCGATTCCTTCCTGTCATCCGATTTTTTTTAAATTCGAGATTATTACTCATTGCCATCATTATTAACTATTCGAAAAATAAAACGAGTGGGCTAACTAAAATTGGAACAGTTATTAACCGTTGTTTATAATTTTCAGCGGTTTTCGACATTCTTCCCCCTCCAGCGATGCCTTCCTGTCATCCGATTTTTTTTAAATTCGACAGTAATACTCATTGATATCCTTATTAACTATTCGAAAAATAAAACGAGTGGGCTAACTAAAATTGGAACAGTTATTAACCGTTGTTTATCATTTTCAGCGGTTTTCGACATTCTTCCCCCTCCAGCGATGCCTTCCTGTCATCCGATTTTTTTTAAATTCGACAGTAATACTCATTGATATCCTTATTAACTATTCGAAAAATAAAACGAGTGGGCTAACTAAAATTGGAACAGTTATTAACCGTTGTTTATCATTTTCAGCGGTTTTCGACATTTTTCCCCCTCCAACGGTGCCTTCCTGTCATCCGATTTTTTTCAAATTCGAGATTATTACTCATTGCCATCATTATTAACTATTCGAAAAATAAAACGAGTGGGCTAACTAAAATTGGAACAGTTATTAACCGTTGTTTATAATTTTCAGCGGTTTTCGACATTCTTCCCCCTCCAACGGTGCCTTCCTGTCATCCGATTTTTTTTAAATTCGAGATTATTACTCATTGCCATCATTATTAACTATTCGAAAAATAAAACGAGTGGGCTAACTAAAATTGGAACAGTTATTAACCGTTGTTTATCATTTTCAGCGGTTTTCGACATTCTTCCCCCTCCAGCGATGCCTTCCTGTCATCCGATTTTTTTTAAATTCGAGATTATTACTCATTGCCATCATTATTAACTATTCGAAAAATAAAACGAGTGGGCTAACTAAAATTGGAACAGTTATTAACCGTTGTTTATCATTTTCAGCGGTTTTCGACATTCTTCCCCCTCCAGCGATGCCTTCCTGTCATCCGATTTTTTTTAAATTCGACAGTAATACTCATTGATATCCTTATTAACTATTCGAAAAATAAAACGAGTGGGCTAACTAAAATTGGAACAGTTATTAACCGTTGTTTATCATTTTCAGCGGTTTTCGACATTCTTCCCCCTCCAGCGATGCCTTCCTGTCATCCGATTTTTTTTAAATTCGAGATTATTACTCATTGCCATCATTATTAACTATTCGAAAAATAAAACGAGTGGGCTAACTAAAATTGGAACAGTTATTAACCGTTGTTTATAATTTTCAGCGGTTTTCGACATTCTTCCCCCTCCAGCGATGCCTTCCTGTCATCCGATTTTTTTTAAATTCGAGATTATTACTCATTGCCATCATTATTAACTATTCGAAAAATAAAACGAGTGGGCTAACTAAAATTGGAACAGTTATTAACCGTTGTTTATCATTTTCAGCGGTTTTCGACATTCTTCCCCCTCCAGCGATGCCTTCCTGTCATCCGATTTTTTTTAAATTCGAGATTATTACTCATTGCCATCATTATTAACTATTCGAAAAATAAAACGAGTGGGCTAACTAAAATTGGAACATTTATTAACCGTTGTTTATAATTTTCAGCGGTTTTCGACATTTTTCCCCCTCCATCGGTGCCTTCCTGTCATCCGATTTTTTTTAAATTCGAGATTATTACTCATTGCCATCATTATCAACTATTCGAAAAATAAAACGAGTGGGCTAACTAAAATTGGAACAGTTATTAACCGTTGTTTATCATTTTCAGCGGTTTTCGACATTTTTCCCCCTCTAACGGTGCCTTCCTGTCATCCGATTTTTTTCAAATTCGAGCTTATTACTCATTGCCATCATTATCAACTATTCGAAAAATAAAACGAGTGGGCTAACTAAAATTGGAACAGTTATTAACCGTTGTTTATCATTTTCAGCGGTTTTCGACATTCTTCCCCCTCCAGCGATGCCTTCCTGTCATCCGATTTTTTTTAAATTCGACAGTAATACTCATTGATATCCTTATTAACTATTCGAAAAATAAAACGAGTGGGCTAACTAAAATTGGAACAGTTATTAACCGTTGTTTATCATTTTCAGCGGTTTTCGACATTCTTCCCCCTCCAACGGTGCCTTCCTGTCATCCGATTTTTTTCAAATTCGAGATTATTACTCATTGCCATCATTATTAACTATTCGAAAAATAAAACGAGTGGGCTAACTAAAATTGGAACAGTTATTAACCGTTGTTTATCATTTTCAGCGGTTTTCGACATTTTTCCCCCTCCAGCGATGCCTTCCTGTCATCCGATTTTTTTTAAATTCGACAGTAATACTCATTGACATCCTTATTAATTATTCGAAAAATAAAACGAGTGGGCTAACTAAAATTGGAACAGTTATTAACCGTTTGTAATTTTCATCGTTTTTCGACATTCTTCCCCCTCCACCGATGCCTTCCTGTCATCCGATCTTTTTCAAAATCGACAATATTACTCATTTCCATCATTATTAACTATTCGAAAAATAAAACGAGTGGGCTAACTAAAATTGGAACAGTTATTAACCGTTGTTTATCATTTTCAGCGGTTTTCGACATTCTTCCCCCTCCAGCGATGCCTTCCTGTCATCCGATTTTTTTTAAATTCGACAGTAATACTCATTGATATCATTATTAACTATTCGAAAAATAAAACGAGTGGGCTAACTAAAATTGGAACAGTTATTAACCGTTGTTTATCATTTTCAGCGGTTTTCGACATTCTTCCCCCTCCAGCGATGCCTTCCTGTCATCCGATTTTTTTTAAATTCGAGATTATTACTCATTGCCATCATTATTAACTATTCGAAAAATAAAACGAGTGGGCTAACTAAAATTGGAACAGTTATTAACCGTTGTTTATAATTTTCAGCGGTTTTCGACATTTTTCCCCCTCCAACGGTGCCTTCCTGTCATCCGATTTTTTTCAAATTCGAAATTATTACTCATTGCCATCATTATTAATTATTCGAAAAATAAAACGAGTGGGCTAACTAAAATTGGAACAATTATTAACCGTTGTTTATAATTTTCAGCGGTTTTCGACATTCTTCCCCCTCCAGCGATGCCTTCCTGTCATCCGATTTTTTCAAATTCGAGATTATTACACATTGCCATCATTATTAACTACTCGAAAAATAAAACGAGTGGGCTAACTAAAATTGGAATAGTTATTAACCGTTGTTTATCATTTTCAGCGGTTTTCGACATTCTTCCCCCACCAGCGATGCCTTCCTGTCACCCGATTTTTTTTAAATTCGACAGTAATACTCATTGATATCCTTATTAACTATTCGAAAAATAAAACGAGTGGGCTAACTAAAATTGGAACAGTTATTAACCGTTGTTTATCATTTTCAGCGGTTTTCGACATTCTTCCCCCTCCAGCGATGCCTTCCTGTCATCCGATTTTTTTTAAATTCGAGATTATTACTCATTGCCATCATTATTAACTATTCGAAAAATAAAACGAGTGGGCTAACTAAAATTGGAACAGTTATTAACCGTTGTTTATAATTTTCAGCGGTTTTCGACATTTTTCCCCCTCCAACGGTGCCTTCCTGTCATCCGATTTTTTTTAAATTCGAGATTATTACTCATTGCCATCATTATTAACTATTCGAAAAATAAAACGAGTGGGCTAACTAAAATTGGAACATTTATTAACCGTTGTTTATAATTTTCAGCGGTTTTCGACATTTTTCCCCCTCCATCGGTGCCTTCCTGTCATCCGATTTTTTTTAAATTCGAGATTATTACTCATTGCCATCATTATCAACTATTCGAAAAATAAAACGAGTGGGCTAACTAAAATTGGAACAGTTATTAACCGTTGTTTATCATTTTCAGCGGTTTTCGACATTTTTCCCCCTCCAACGGTGCCTTCCTGTCATCCGATTTTTTTTAAATTCGAGATTATTACTCATTGCCATCA
Organism: Trichopria drosophilae; assembly: GCA_030407085.1. Taxonomy (NCBI): domain Eukaryota; kingdom Metazoa; phylum Arthropoda; class Insecta; order Hymenoptera; family Diapriidae; genus Trichopria; species Trichopria drosophilae. The sequence continues at coordinate 15,902 of JAQOWT010000233.1, read as the reverse complement.
TTATTAACTATTCGAAAAATAAAACGAGTGGGCTAACTAAAATTGGAACAGTTATTAACCGTTGTTTATCATTTTCAGCGGTTTTCGACATTCTTCCCCCTCCAGCGATGCCTTCCTGTCATCCGATTTTTTTTAAATTCGACAGTAATACTCATTGATATCCTTATTAACTATTCGAAAAATAAAACGAGTGGGCTAACTAAAATTGGAACAGTTATTAACCGTTGTTTATCATTTTCAGCGGTTTTCGACATTCTTCCCCCTCCAGCGATGCCTTCCTGTCATCCGATTTTTTTTAAATTCGAGATTATTACTCATTGCCATCATTATTAACTATTCGAAAAATAAAACGAGTGGGCTAACTAAAATTGGAACAGTTATTAACCGTTGTTTATAATTTTCAGCGGTTTTCGACATTCTTCCCCCTCCAGCGATGCCTTCCTGTCATCCGATTTTTTTTAAATTCGACAGTATTACTCATTGATATCCTTATTAACTATTCGAAAAATAAAACGAGTGGGCTAACTAAAATTGGAACAGTTATTAACCGTTGTTTATCATTTTCAGCGGTTTTCGACATTCTTCCCCCTCCAGCGATTCCTTCCTGTCATCCGATTTTTTTTAAATTCGAGATTATTACTCATTGCCATCATTATTAACTATTCGAAAAATAAAACGAGTGGGCTAACTAAAATTGGAACAGTTATTAACCGTTGTTTATCATTTTCAGCGGTTTTCGACATTCTTCCCCCTCCAGCGATGCCTTCCTGTCATCCGATTTTTTTTAAATTCGACAGTAATACTCATTGATATCCTTATTAACTATTCGAAAAATAAAACGAGTGGGCTAACTAAAATTGGAACAGTTATTAACCGTTGTTTATCATTTTCAGCGGTTTTCGACATTCTTCCCCCTCCAGCGATGCCTTCCTGTCATCCGATTTTTTTTAAATTCGAGATTATTACTCATTGCCATCATTATTAACTATTCGAAAAATAAAACGAGTGGGCTAACTAAAATTGGAACAGTTATTAACCGTTGTTTATAATTTTCAGCGGTTTTCGACATTTTTCCCCCTCCAACGGTGCCTTCCTGTCATCCGATTTTTTTTAAATTCGAGATTATTACTCATTGCCATCATTATCAACTATTCGAAAAATAAAACGAGTGGGCTAACTAAAATTGGAACAGTTATTAACCGTTGTTTATAATTTTCAGCGGTTTTCGACATTCTTCCCCCTCCAGCGATGCCTTCCTGTCATCCGATTTTTTTTAAATTCGAGATTATTACTCATTGCCATCATTATTAACTATTCGAAAAATAAAACGAGTGGGCTAACTAAAATTGGAACAGTTATTAACCGTTGTTTATAATTTTCAGCGGTTTTCGACATTTTCCCCCCTCCAACGGTGCCTTCCTGTCATCCGATTTTTTTCAAATTCGAGATTATTACTCATTGCCATCATTATTAACTATTCGAAAAATAAAACGAGTGGGCTAACTAAAATTGGAATAGTTATTAACCGTTGTTTATCATTTTCAGCGGTTTTCGACATTCTTCCCCCACCAGCGATGCCTTCCTGTCATCCGATTTTTTTTAAATTCGAGATTATTACTCATTGCCATCATTATTAACTATTCGAAAAATAAAACGAGTGGGCTAACTAAAATTGGAACAGTTATTAACCGTTGTTTATCATTTTCAGCGGTTTTCGACATTCTTCCCCCTCCAGCGATGCCTTCCTGTCATCCGATTTTTTTTAAATTCGACAGTAATACTCATTGATATCCTTATTAACTATTCGAAAAATAAAACGAATGGGCTAACTAAAATTGGAACAGTTATTAACCGTTGTTTATCACTTTCAGCGGTTTTCGACATTCTTCCCCCTCCAGCGGTGCCTTCCTGTCGTCCGATTTTTTTAAAAATCGACATTATAACTCATTGCCATCAATATTAACTATTCGAAAAATAAAACGAGTGGGCTAACTAAAATTGGAACAGTTATTAACCGTTGTTTATGATTTTCAACGGTTTTCGACCTTTTTCTCCCTCCAGTGATGCCTTCCTGTCATCCGATTTTTTTTTAAATTCGACAATATTACTCACTGCCACCATTATTAACTATTCGAAAAATAAAACGAGTGGGCTAACTAAAATTGGAACAGTTATTAACCGTTGTTCATCATTTTCAGCGGTTTTCGACATTCTTCCCCCTCCAGCGATGCCTTCCTGTCATCCGATTTTTTTTAAATTCGAGATTATTACTCATTGCCATCATTATTAACTATTCGAAAAATAAAACGAGTGGGCTAACTAAAATTGGAACAGTTATTAACCGTTGTTTATCATTTTCAGCGGTTTTCGACATTTTTCCCCCTCCATCGGTGCCTTCCTGTCATCCGATTTTTTTTAAATTCGAGATTATTACTCATTGCCATCATTATCAACTATTCGAAAAATAAAACGAGTGGGCTAACTAAAATTGGAACAGTTATTAACCGTTGTTTATCATTTTCAGCGGTTTTCGACATTCTTCCCCCTCCAGCGATGCCTTCCTGTCATCCGATTTTTTTTAAATTCGACAGTAATACTCATTGATATCCTTATTAACTATTCGAAAAATAAAACGAGTGGGCTAACTAAAATTGGAACAGTTATTAACCGTTGTTTATCATTTTCAGCGGTTTTCGACATTCTTCCCCCTCCAGCGATGCCTTCCTGTCATCCGATTTTTTTTAAATTCGACAGTAATACTCATTGATATCCTTATTAACTATTCGAAAAATAAAACGAGTGGGCTAACTAAAATTGGAACAGTTATTAACCGTTGTTTATCATTTTCAGCGGTTTTCGACATTCTTCCCCCTCCAGCGATGCCTTCCTGTCATCCGATTTTTTTTAAATTCGACAGTAATACTCATTGATATCCTTATTAACTATTCGAAAAATAAAACGAGTGGGCTAACTAAAATTGGAACAGTTATTAACCGTTGTTTATCATTTTCAGCGGTTTTCGACATTCTTCCCCCTCCAGCGATGCCTTCCTGTCATCCGATTTTTTTTAAATTCGACAGTAATACTCATTGATATCCTTATTAACTATTCGAAAAATAAAACGAGTGGGCTAACTAAAATTGGAACAGTTATTAACCGTTGTTTATCATTTTCAGCGGTTTTCGACATTCTTCCCCCTCCAGCGATTCCTTCCTGTCATCCGATTTTTTTTAAATTCGAGATTATTACTCATTGCCATCATTATTAACTATTCGAAAAATAAAACGAGTGGGCTAACTAAAATTGGAACAGTTATTAACCGTTGTTTATAATTTTCAGCGGTTTTCGACATTTTTCCCCCTCCAACGGTGCCTTCCTGTCATCCGATTTTTTTCAAATTCGAAATTATTACTCATTGCCATCATTATTAATTATTCGAAAAATAAAACGAGTGGGCTAACTAAAATTGGAACAATTATTAACCGTTGTTTATAATTTTCAGCGGTTTTCGACATTCTTCCCCCTCCAGCGATGCCTTCCTGTCATCCGATTTTTTTTAAATTCGAGATTATTACTCACTGCCATCATTATTAACTATTCGAAAAATAAAACGAGTGGGCTATCTAAAATTGGAAGAGTTATTAACCGTTGTTTATAATTTTCAGCGATTTTCGACATTTTTCCCCCTCCAACGGTGCCTTCCTGTCATCCGATTTTTTCAAATTCGAAATTATTACTCATTGCCATCATTATTAATTATTCGAAAAATAAAACGAGTGGGCTAACTAAAATTGGAACAATTATTATCCGTTGTTTATCATTTTCAGCGGTTTTCGACATTCTTCCCCCTCCAGCGATGCCTTCCTGTCATCCGATTTTTTTTAAATTCGAGATTATTACTCATTGCCATCATTATTAATTATTCGAAAAATAAAACGAGTGGGCTAACGAAAATTGGAACAATTATTAACCGTTGTTTATCATTTTCAGCGGTTTTCAACATTGTTCCTCTCCAGCGATACCTTCCTGTCATCCGATTTTTTTTAAATTCGACAGTAATACTCATTGATATCCTTATTAACAATTCGAAAAATAAAACGAGTGGGCTAACTAAAATTGGGACAGTTATTAACCGCTGTTTATCATTTTCAGCGGTTTTCGACATTCTTCCCCCTCCAGCGGTGCCTTCCTGTCATCCGATTTTTTCAAATTCGAGATTATTACACATTGCCATCATTATTAACTACTCGAAAAATAAAACGAGTGGGCTAACTAAAATTGGAACAGTTATTAACCGTTGTTTATCATTTTCAGCGGTTTTCGACATTTTTCCCCCTCCAACGGTGCCTTCCTCTCATCCAATTTTTTTTAAATTCGAGATTATTACTCATTGCCATCATTATCAACTATTCGAAAAATAAAACGAGTGGGCTAACTAAAATTGGAACAGTTATTAACCGTTGTTTATCATTTTCAGCGGTTTTCGACATTTTTCCCCCTCCAACGGTGCCTTCCTGTCATCCGATTTTTTTTAAATTCGAGATTATTACTCATTGCCATCATTATCAACTATTCGAAAAATAAAACGAGTGGGCTAACTAAAATTGGAACAGTTATTAACCGTTGTTTATCATTTTCAGCGGTTTTCGACATTTTTCCCCCTCTAACGGTGCCTTCCTGTCATCCGATTTTTTTTAAATTCGAGATTATTACTCATTGCCATCATTATCAACTATTCGAAAAATAAAACGAGTGGGCTAACTAAAATTGGAACAGTTATTAACCGTTGTTTATCATTTTCAGCGGTTTTCGACATTCTTCCCCCTCCAGCGATGCCTTCCTGTCATCCGATTTTTTTTAAATTCGACAGTAATACTCATTGATATCCTTATTAACTATTCGAAAAATAAAACGAGTGGGCTAACTAAAATTGGAACAGTTATTAACCGTTGTTTATCATTTTCAGCGGTTTTCGACATTCTTCCCCCTCCAGCGATTCCTTCCTGTCATCCGATTTTTTTTAAATTCGAGATTATTACTCATTGCCATCATTATTAACTATTCGAAAAATAAAACGAGTGGGCTAACTAAAATTGGAACAGTTATTAACCGTTGTTTATAATTTTCAGCGGTTTTCGACATTCTTCCCCCTCCAGCGATGCCTTCCTGTCATCCGATTTTTTTTAAATTCGACAGTAATACTCATTGATATCCTTATTAACTATTCGAAAAATAAAACGAGTGGGCTAACTAAAATTGGAACAGTTATTAACCGTTGTTTATCATTTTCAGCGGTTTTCGACATTCTTCCCCCTCCAGCGATGCCTTCCTGTCATCCGATTTTTTTTAAATTCGAGATTATTACTCATTGCCATCATTATTAACTATTCGAAAAATAAAACGAGTGGGCTAACTAAAATTGGAACAGTTATTAACCGTTGTTTATCATTTTCAGCGGTTTTCGACATTCTTCCCCCTCCAGCGATGCCTTCCTGTCATCCGATTTTTTTTAAATTCGAGATTATTACTCATTGCCATCATTATTAACTATTCGAAAAATAAAACGAGTGGGCTAACTAAAATTGGAACAGTTATTAACCGTTGTTTATCATTTTCAGCGGTTTTCGACATTCTTCCCCCTCCAGCGGTGCCTTCCTGTCATCCGATTTTTTTTAAATTCGAGATTATTACTCATTGCCATCATTATTAACTATTCGAAAAATAAAACGAGTGGGCTAACTAAAATTGGAACAGTTATTAACCGTTGTTTATCATTTTCAGCGGTTTTCGACATTCTTCCCCCTCCAGCGATGCCTTCCTGTCATCCGATTTTTTTTAAATTCGACAGTAATACTCATTGATATCCTTATTAACTATTCGAAAAATAAAACGAGTGGGCTAACTAAAATTGGAACAGTTATTAACCGTTGTTTATCATTTTCAGCGGTTTTCGACATTTTCCCCCCTCCAACGGTGCCTTCCTGTCATCCGATTTTTTTCAAATTCGAGATTATTACTCATTGCCATCATTATTAACTATTCGAAAAATAAAACGAGTGGGCTAACTAAAATTGGAACAGTTATTAACCGTTGTTTATAATTTTCAGCGGTTTTCGACATTTTTCCCCCTCCAACGGTGCCTTCCTGTCATCCGATTTTTTTTAAATTCGAGATTATTACTCATTGCCATCATTATTAACTATTCGAAAAATAAAACGAGTGGGCTAACTAAAATTGGAACAGTTATTAACCGTTGTTTATCATTTTCAGCGGTTTTCGACATTCTTCCCCCTCCAGCGATGCCTTCCTGTCATCCGATTTTTTTTAAATTCGAGATTATTACTCATTGCCATCATTATTAACTATTCGAAAAATAAAACGAGTGGGCTAACTAAAATTGGAACAGTTATTAACCGTTGTTTATCATTTTCAGCGGTTTTCGACATTCTTCCCCCTCCAGCGATGCCTTCCTGTCATCCGATTTTTTTTAAATTCGACAGTAATACTCATTGATATCCTTATTAACTATTCGAAAAATAAAACGAGTGGGCTAACTAAAATTGGAACAGTTATTAACCGTTGTTTATCATTTTCAGCGGTTTTCGACATTCTTCCCCCTCCAGCGATTCCTTCCTGTCATCCGATTTTTTTTAAATTCGAGATTATTACTCATTGCCATCATTATTAACTATTCGAAAAATAAAACGAGTGGGCTAACTAAAATTGGAACAGTTATTAACCGTTGTTTATAATTTTCAGCGGTTTTCGACATTTTTCCCCCTCCAACGGTGCCTTCCTGTCATCCGATTTTTTCAAATTCGAAATTATTACTCATTGCCATCATTATTAATTATTCGAAAAATAAAACGAGTGGGCTAACTAAAATTGGAACAATTATTATCCGTTGTTTATCATTTTCAGCGGTTTTCGACATTCTTCCCCCTCCAGCGATGCCTTCCTGTCATCCGATTTTTTTTAAATTCGATATTATTAATCATTGCCATCATTATTAATTATTCGAAAAATAAAACGAGTGGGCTAACGAAAATTGGAACAATTATTAACCGTTGTTTATCATTTTCAGCGGTTTTCAACATTCTTCCTCTCCAGCGATACCTTCCTGTCATCCGATTTTTTTTAAATTCGACAGTAATACTCATTGATATCCTTATTAACTATTCGAAAAATAAAACGAGTGGGCTAACTAAAATTGGAACAGTTATTAACCGTTGTTTATCATTTTCAGCGGTTTTCGACATTCTTCCCCCTCCAGCGATGCCTTCCTGTCATCCGATTTTTTTTAAATTCGAGATTATTACTCATTGCCATCATTATTAACTATTCGAAAAATAAAACGAGTGGGCTAACTAAAATTGGAACAGTTATTAACCGTTGTTTATAATTTTCAGCGGTTTTCGACATTTTTCCCCCTCCAACGGTGCCTTCCTGTCATCCGATTTTTTTTAAATTCGAGATTATTACTCATTGCCATCATTATTAACTATTCGAAAAATAAAACGAGTGGGCTAACTAAAATTGGAACAGTTATTAACCGTTGTTTATAATTTTCAGCGGTTTTCGACATTTTTCCCCCTCCAACGGTGCCTTCCTGTCATCCGATTTTTTTTAAATTCGAGATTATTACTCATTGCCATCATTATTAACTATTCGAAAAATAAAACGAGTGGGCTAACTAAAATTGGAACAGTTATTAACCGTTGTTTATCATTTTCAGCGGTTTTCGACATTTTTCCCCCTCCAACGGTGCCTTCCTGTCATCCGATTTTTTTTAAATTCGAGATTATTACTCATTGCCATCATTATTAACTATTCGAAAAATAAAACGAGTGGGCTAACTAAAATTGGAACAGTTATTAACCGTTGTTTATCATTTTCAGCGGTTTTCGACATTCTTCCCCCTCCAGCGATGCCTTCCTGTCATCCGATTTTTTTTAAATTCGACAGTAATACTCATTGATATCCTTATTAACTATTCGAAAAATAAAACGAGTGGGCTAACTAAAATTGGAACAGTTATTAACCGTTGTTTATCATTTTCAGCGGTTTTCGACATTCTTCCCCCTCCAGCGATGCCTTCCTGTCATCCGATTTTTTTTAAATTCGACAGTAATACTCATTGATATCCTTATTAACTATTCGAAAAATAAAACGAGTGGGCTAACTAAAATTGGAACAGTTATTAACCGTTGTTTATCATTTTCAGCGGTTTTCGACATTCTTCCCCCTCCAGCGATGCCTTCCTGTCATCCGATTTTTTTTAAATTCGACAGTATTACTCATTGATATCCTTATTAACTATTCGAAAAATAAAACGAGTGGGCTAACTAAAATTGGAACAGTTATTAACCGTTGTTTATCATTTTCAGCGGTTTTCGACATTCTTCCCCCTCCAGCGATGCCTTCCTGTCATCCGATTTTTTTTAAATTCGAGATTATTACTCATTGCCATCATTATTAACTATTCGAAAAATAAAACGAGTGGGCTAACTAAAATTGGAACAGTTATTAACCGTTGTTTATCATTTTCAGCGGTTTTCGACATTCTTCCCCCTCCAGCGATGCCTTCCTGTCATCCGATTTTTTTTAAATTCGACAGTAATACTCATTGATATCCTTATTAACTATTCGAAAAATAAAACGAGTGGGCTAACTAAAATTGGAACAGTTATTAACCGTTGTTTATCATTTTCAGCGGTTTTCGACATTTTTCCCCCTCCAACGGTGCCTTCCTGTCATCCGATTTTTTTTAAATTCGAGATTATTACTCATTGCCATCATTATTAACTATTCGAAAAATAAAACGAGTGGGCTAACTAAAATTGGAACAGTTATTAACCGTTGTTTATAATTTTCAGCGGTTTTCGACATTTTTCCCCCTCCAACGGTGCCTTCCTGTCATCCGATTTTTTTTAAATTCGAGATTATTACTCATTGCCATCATTATTAACTATTCGAAAAATAAAACGAGTGGGCTAACTAAAATTGGAACAGTTATTAACCGTTGTTTATCATTTTCAGCGGTTTTCGACATTCTTCCCCCTCCAGCGATGCCTTCCTGTCATCCGATTTTTTTTAAATTCGAGATTATTACTCATTGCCATCATTATTAACTATTCGAAAAATAAAACGAGTGGGCTAACTAAAATTGGAACAGTTATTAACCGTTGTTTATAATTTTCAGCGGTTTTCGACATTTTTCCCCCTCCAACGGTGCCTTCCTGTCATCCGATTTTTTTCAAATTCGAAATTATTACTCATTGCCATCATTATTAATTATTCGAAAAATAAAACGAGTGGGCTAACTAAAATTGGAACAGTTATTACCCGTTGTTTATCATTTTCAGCGGTTTTCGACATTCTTCCCCCTCCAGCGATGCCTTCCTGTCATCCGATTTTTTTTAAATTCCAGATTATTACTCATTGCCATCATTATTAACTATTCGAAAAATAAAACGAGTGGGCTAACGAAAATTGGAACAATTATTAACCGTTGTTTATCATTTTCAGCGGTTTTCAACATTGTTCCTCTCCAGCCGTAGCTTCCTGTCATCCGATTTTTTTTAAATTCGACAGTAATACTCATTGATATCCTTATTAACTATTCGAAAAATAAAACGAGTGGGCTAACTAAAATTGGAACAGTTATTAACCGTTGTTTATCATTTTCAGCGGTTTTCGACATTCTTCCCCCTCCAGCGGTGCCTTCCTGTCATCCGATTTTTTCAAATTCGAGATTATTACACATTGCCATCATTATTAACTACTCGAAAAATAAAACGAGTGGGCTAACTAAAATTGGAACAGTTATTAACCGTTGTTTATCATTTTCAGCGGTTTTCGACATTTTTCCCCCTCCAACGGTGCCTTCCTCTCATCCAATTTTTTTTAAATTCGAGATTATTACTCATTGCCATCATTATTAACTATTCGAAAAATAAAACGAGTGGGCTAACTAAAATTGGAACAGTTATTAACCGTTGTTTATCATTTTCAGCGGTTTTCGACATTCTTCCCCCTCCAGCGATTCCTTCCTGTCATCCGATTTTTTTTAAATTCGAGATTATTACTCATTGCCATCATTATTAACTATTCGAAAAATAAAACGAGTGGGCTAACTAAAATTGGAACAGTTATTAACCGTTGTTTATAATTTTCAGCGGTTTTCGACATTTTCCCCCCTCCAACGGTGCCTTCCTGTCATCCGATTTTTTTTAAATTCGAGATTATTACTCATTGCCATCATTATTAACTATTCGAAAAATAAAACGAGTGGGCTAACTAAAATTGGAACAGTTATTAACCGTTGTTTATAATTTTCAGCGGTTTTCGACATTTTCCCCCCTCCAACGGTGCCTTCCTGTCATCCGATTTTTTTCAAATTCGAGATTATTACTCATTGCCATCATTATTAACTATTCGAAAAATAAAACGAGTGGGCTAACTAAAATTGGAACAGTTATTAACCGTTGTTTATCATTTTCAGCGGTTTTCGACATTCTTCCCCCTCCAGCGATGCCTTCCTGTCATCCGATTTTTTTTAAATTCGAGATTATTACTCATTGCCATCATTATTAACTATTCGAAAAATAAAACGAGTGGGCTAACTAAAATTGGAACAGTTATTAACCGTTGTTTATCATTTTCAGCGGTTTTCGACATTCTTCCCCCTCCAGCGATGCCTTCCTGTCATCCGATTTTTTTTAAATTCGACAGTAATACTCATTGATATCCTTATTAACTATTCGAAAAATAAAACGAGTGGGCTAACTAAAATTGGAACAGTTATTAACCGTTGTTTATCATTTTCAGCGGTTTTCGACATTCTTCCCCCTCCAGCGATGCATTCCTGTCATCCGATTTTTTTTAAATTCGACAGTAATACTCATTGATATCCTTATTAACTATTCGAAAAATAAAACGAGTGGTCTAACTAAAATTGGAACAGTTATTAACCGTTGTTTATCATTTTCAGCGGTTTTCGACATTCTTCCCCCTCCAGCGATGCCTTCCTGTCATCCGATTTTTTTTAAATTCGAGATTATTACTCATTGCCATCATTATTAACTATTCGAAAAATAAAACGAGTGGGCTAACTAAAATTGGAACAGTTATTAACCGTTGTTTATCATTTTCAGCGGTTTTCGACATTCTTCCCCCTCCAGCGATGCCTTCCTGTCATCCGATTTTTTTTAAATTCGACAGTAATACTCATTGATATCCTTATTAACTATTCGAAAAATAAAACGAGTGGGCTAACTAAAATTGGAACAGTTATTAACCGTTGTTTATCATTTTCAGCGGTTTTCGACATTCTTCCCCCTCCAGCGATTCCTTCCTGTCATCCGATTTTTTTTAAATTCGAGATTATTACTCATTGCCATCATTATTAACTATTCGAAAAATAAAACGAGTGGGCTAACTAAAATTGGAACAGTTATTAACCGTTGTTTATCATTTTCAGCGGTTTTCGACATTCTTCCCCCTCCAGCGATGCCTTCCTGTCATCCGATTTTTTTTAAATTCGAGATTATTACTCATTGCCATCATTATTAACTATTCGAAAAATAAAACGAGTGGGCTAACTAAAATTGGAACAGTTATTAACCGTTGTTTATAATTTTCAGCGGTTTTCGACATTCTTCCCCCTCCAGCGATGCCTTCCTGTCATCCGATTTTTTTTAAATTCGAGATTATTACTCATTGCCATCATTATTAACTATTCGAAAAATAAAACGAGTGGGCTAACTAAAATTGGAACAGTTATTAACCGTTGTTTATAATTTTCAGCGGTTTTCGACATTTTTCCCCCTCCAACGGTGCCTTCCTGTCATCCGATTTTTTTCAAATTCGAAATTATTACTCATTGCCATCATTATTAATTATTCGAAAAATAAAACGAGTGGGCTAACTAAAATTGGAACAATTATTATCCGTTGTTTATCATTTTCAGCGGTTTTCGACATTCTTCCCCCTCCAGCGATGCCTTCCTGTCATCCGATTTTTTTTAAATTCGATATTATTAATCATTGCCATCATTATTAATTATTCGAAAAATAAAACGAGTGGGCTAACGAAAATTGGAACAATTATTAACCGTTGTTTATCATTTTCAGCGGTTTTCAACATTCTTCCTCTCCAGCGATACCTTCCTGTCATCCGATTTTTTTTAAATTCGACAGTAATACTCATTGATATCCTTATTAACAATTAGAAAAATAAAACGAGTGGGCTAACTAAAATTGGGACAGTTATTAACCGCTGTTTATCATTTTCAGCGGTTTTCGACATTCTTCCCCCTCCAGCAGTGCCTTCCTGTCATCCGATTTTTTCAAATTCGAGATTATTACACATTGCCATCATTATTAACTACTCGAAAAATAAAACGAGTGGGCTAACTAAAATTGGAACAGTTATTAACCGTTGTTTATAATTTTCAGCGGTTTTCGACATTTTTCCCCCTCCAACGGTGCCTTCCTGTCATCCAATTTTTTTTAAATTCGAGATTATTACTCATTGCCATCATTATCAACTATTCGAAAAATAAAACGAGTGGGCTAACTAAAATTGGAACAGTTATTAACCGTTGTTTATCATTTTCAGCGGTTTTCGACATTTTTCCCCCTCTAACGGTGCCTTCCTGTCATCCGATTTTTTTCAAATTCGTGATTATTACTCATTGCCATCATTATTAACTATTCGAAAAATAAAACGAGTGGGCTAACTAAAATTGGAACAGTTATTAACCGTTGTTTATAATTTTCAGCGGTTTTCGACATTTTTCCCCCTCCAACGATGCCTTCCTGTCATCCGATTTTTTTTAAATTCGAGATTATTACTCATTGCCATCATTATTAACTATTCGAAAAATAAAACGAGTGGGCTAACTAAAATTGGAACAGTTATTAACCGTTGTTTATCATTTTCAGCGGTTTTCGACATTCTTCCCCCTCCAGCGATGCCTTCCTGTCATCCGATTTTTTTTAAATTCGAGATTATTACTCATTGCCATCATTATTAACTATTCGAAAAATAAAACGAGTGGGCTAACTAAAATTGGAACAGTTATTAACCGTTGTTTATCATTTTCAGCGGTTTTCGACATTCTTCCCCCTCCAGCGATTCCTTCCTGTCATCCGATTTTTTTTAAATTCGAGATTATTACTCATTGCCATCATTATTAACTATTCGAAAAATAAAACGAGTGGGCTAACTAAAATTGGAACAGTTATTAACCGTTGTTTATCATTTTCAGCGGTTTTCGACATTCTTCCCCCTCCAGCGATGCCTTCCTGTCATCCGATTTTTTTTAAATTCGAGATTATTACTCATTGCCATCATTATTAACTATTCGAAAAATAAAACGAGTGGGCTAACTAAAATTGGAACAGTTATTAACCGTTGTTTATCATTTTCAGCGGTTTTCGACATTCTTCCCCCTCCAGCGATGCCTTCCTGTCATCCGATTTTTTTTAAATTCGAGATTATTACTCATTGCCATCATTATTAACTATTCGAAAAATAAAACGAGTGGGCTAACTAAAATTGGAACAGTTATTAACCGTTGTTTATCATTTTCAGCGGTTTTCGACATTCTTCCCCCTCCAGCGATGCATTCCTGTCATCCGATTTTTTTTAAATTCGACAGTAATACTCATTGATATCCTTATTAACTATTCGAAAAATAAAACGAGTGGTCTAACTAAAATTGGAACAATTATTAACCGTTGTTTATAATTTTCAGCGGTTTTCGACATTCTTCCCCCTCCAGCGATGCCTTCCTGTCATCCGATTTTTTTTAAATTCGAGATTATTACTCACTGCCATCATTATTAACTATTCGAAAAATAAAACGAGTGGGCTATCTAAAATTGGAACAGTTATTAACCGTTGTTTATCATTTTCAGCGGTTTTCGACATTCTTCCCCCTCCAGCGATGCCTTCCTGTCATCCGATTTTTTTTAAATTCGACAGTAATACTCATTGATATCCTTATTAACTATTCGAAAAATAAAACGAGTGGGCTAACTAAAATTGGAACAGTTATTAACCGTTGTTTATCATTTTCAGCGGTTTTCGACATTCTTCCCCCTCCAGCGATTCCTTCCTGTCATCCGATTTTTTTTAAATTCGAGATTATTACTCATTGCCATCATTATTAACTATTCGAAAAATAAAACGAGTGGGCTAACTAAAATTGGAACAGTTATTAACCGTTGTTTGTAATTTTCAGCGGTTTTCGAAATTTTTCCCCCTCCAACGGTGCCTTCCTGTCATCCGATTTTTTTTAAATTCGAGATTATTACTCATTGCCATCATTATTAACTATTCGAAAAATAAAACGAGTGGGCTAACTAAAATTGCAACTTTTATGGAGCGTTATGCGTGTTTTACGTCTTTTACCCCTCCCCCCACCCGTCCCTTGGGGGTTACAAAACTTTTTTTAGCATGAATTGGGTTTATATATGACAAGGATTGAAAAAAAAATTGATTCGTCCAAAAAAAAAAAAAAAAAATTTTTCGCTGGACTCCAACGTTTCAAACTTCAACATCATCGATACCTTCAAAGGTTGGAGGATTCTTACCTTTCCTAACACCCAAATTTGCTGGATTAAGTGCTGTAGGTGCATTAGCCGGTGGTGCAGCGGGTATAACCAAGGCTGTTAATGATGCAAAAGCTGCTCAAAAGCAGTTACATGAAAGTGAACGGCATAATAGGGCTATGGAGACAATAGTTATAGGTAAAGGGTTATATCTTAAACCTTATAAAAATGGTCTAGGTTTGAAATTAAAACCATATAAAACGGGTTTCGGTGTTAAATGTAGAAAAAATCGAAAAAACCTGTAAAGCTTCCGCATCGAGCACTCACCGATGCAGATATATTGAGATATTCGAAAGAAGCTGGTATTCCGAATTTTAGAGGTGTCTTTATGCGTAATAATTTACCAAAGAATCCCCAAGTTAATGAATGTGCAGTCATAAATTTAGACGATGCAAGCGGTCCGGGGACACATTGGGTAGCATATCGAAAACGTGATTCTAAAGTCCTTTATTTTGACAGCTTTGGAAACCTTAGCCCACCTGCTGAGTTGGGAAAATACCTCGGTGTAGGTAGCATTATGTATAACCGTGAAAAATTTCAAGAATATGCCACTTTCGATTGTGGACATTTATGTCTCAAACTTGTATGCAATCAACTGTTTTGTCCAAACAAGTATCAGTTGTATGAATATATTGCATAAAATATTACGATAATCAGGGTAATTTGAACAATCAGTGTGAATGATTCTCTTACGTTGACGCTCTCGGGGCAGTCTTCCGTATTGGAAGCGCAATACTTTCCACATATTGAACTTTCACCGCAGAAGAATTATGAATTGGGTTTGATAGAACTTTTAACGTTTAATTTAATCCCCAATGTTGATGTTAATAATAAATTTCATATTGGTAACCACGAAATTATTGTGCCGATCGGTAGCTATGAAATTGAGGATATAGCAGAATATAATAGAAACAAGCTGTCGGAGTATAATGATATTACGCTAGATATAAAACCGAATAATAATACACTACGTAGTGAAATCAGATCGAATCGAGACATTGATTTTACACCAATCGATTCGATTGGGCGAACATTGGGCTTCAATAGGCGAATTTTGGAAGCAAACAAGTTGCACATTTCAGATTTGCCAGTAACCATAATTAAAGTTAATGCACTTCGCGTGGAATGCAATATAACTACAGGTGCTTATATTAATAGCAGTAGAGCGCACACGATTCATGAATTAATAGATCATATTCAATTGCGTATTGTTGATCAGAACGGTGAATTGGTAAATTTTCGCGGTGAACAATTAAAATCCGACTCCATCTTAAATCTACG
>JAQOWT010000232.1:0-29499 GCA_030407085.1 Trichopria drosophilae | reverse complement strand
AAGAAGAGCAGGTGCTGGGTCAAGCAACCGGTACCACGTTGTTTTTCCAAAATTGTCGAATTGAATTCCGTTCAGACAAGCCGTTGTTCTTCTCGTCCCTGGATTCTCTTTTTAAACCAATTCTGCTTTCCCAAGCACTCCAAGATGTAGGGTAGAAGAAATTCGTGTAGACAACACGACTGATCAACGGTACACAACGATTGACGAAACTCGTCGACGATCCCCAGGTCGCCAAAAACACGTGGATTTCACAAATGCCTGCTTCACTCGCTCCTCGACGCCGGTGCACCAGGTTGCACGTAGGTTCACGTAGAAACTATAATGTTTATTTGAAATCAAACTATGAATTCAAATTGACTTTTAAAACTTCTTACACCGATCGGGATCTGCGTTTTTCCTGCGTGGGCACTTCGGCCACGCGGTTGTCGAAATTCTTCGTAGCCGACGATGAGCTGCCGATGGTTCCAAGGGACGCTTCGGAAAGAGGGAGATCTTCCGGATTCGCGACAATTTATAATTTCGCACGATCTTCCGTAAATTCCCGACGAGAAACGAATTTTCACCACCACTTGCCATGTGACGCCGTCGTAAACACTGGTCGCGTTCGTATGTCATAAAGTGACAACCACGCTGCGCGGCGAGTTTCAAAACTCCTAACGCACCCGCGGAATTCAAACGACCCCCTTACGCGCGACTTTCGGGAGCGCGCGAAATGTAAATTTCAAATCGTCACAACCTCTTTGTGAGTTTTCAATGAAAAGCCCAGAAATGGCATACTTCTACAAGTTCCACCAGGAATTAATCTGAATTTAATGAGCGGAGATCTCAATTATTTTTATGTCTGCTATAAATTATTTGGTATCCTACAGAAATTCTGTATCTGGATACGAGTTGGGATATCAAGAAAGGATATAATCTACCGAAACGGTGTATACATTTTGTGTCAATAAAATTTGAATATCATCTAGGAATTTTCTATAAATGAGAAGAACACTATTTTTTTTAAGTTTTCTTTTTATTTAAAACATTTCTATTATAATACAATGTACCTTACAATTATCTAAGAAATAAATATATTACAAAGAAATAAATATATAAGAAAAATTCTGCCTACGTTCCGGACATTTTTATGATACATATTTTAAAATGACCGCCATAATGTCTTCTTGAAAGTCGACGTTCATGTTGATCTCTTCTTCAAATGATATGTCTATTATAGCTCGGCATTCGGAATCTACTGTTTCCAAATTTTCATCCGGGATCTGATCCTCCATCACATCCGCCATGGCCTCGAGAACACCTTCTGATTCTGTCGGTTGCGACCTCGTAACTGGATTCACCATTTCAAGCGTTGCTGATTTTGGACCGTCGTTCTCGATAGAAATTTCCGTCATAGTGAAATCACAGACATGACCTTCTGAAATAACATGGGAGCAATCTTTTCAATAATATATTTATAATGAAATCGTTTCTTTAAAACTTAATACTTAATATATAAAATATATAATAATATAAAATACTTACCATGTTTTGAATCCTTTCTCGCCTGGTCTATCTTCCGTCTTTTTGGATCACGTTTTGATCGATTATTATGTCCTTTTTCTTCTGTGCAGCCTCTGGAGCGTTCAATTATGGCTACACGCTTAAAAATCCGACTAATTATTTGCTGTTTTTTCAACGAGGGCTCCGCGACGATCTTGGAGACTTCACCATAACGTTGGATTTTTCTGAAAAGTGAAATTGACAATTATAATATTGTAAATTACGTAAATAAGATGATATTTTCTAAGCCCTAAGGCGACAAATAAAGTTGATAAATTAGTAAATTCCAACAATATTTCATCTGAGGAAGTTACACCTGTCGTTCTTTAGAACCTGCAGGCGAAATCTTGAAGCAAATTTCGCAATATAAATGCCCTATATCATTACTTATTTAATTAGATCTAAAAATGTCGTATTTACCTTCTTGGAGCCATGATGTCTTGGTTCGGTTGACAAGAGCTGGTTGAGAGGTTTCTATTGTGGATGCTCGAAGGACGGCTGCTACAATACTGACAAAGCATGTAACATTTTTTAAACATAGGTAGACATATTCTCAAACATATTTGAGCGGATGCAATAACATTAACATACCTTTTGTATTAGGAAATAATCTTCACTTTCCCTATCATCGTATTTTCTTTATCCCAAGCAACTCATCGTAAACTGCATTCAACTTCGACCCAGACCAAGTCTAGACGAAGCATTTCGATATTGTAAACTATTATCCCTTTATCTCTCGACCTGCCTCGTTAGGAACATTCTTGGGTTGTAGACAACCATTCCCTAAATCCTTCCGACTCGAGGATATTCAGGGTCTTTCACGGAAAGCAATTTTTGAAAGCAATGAATTCATTCCAGAAGATATTTCCTATAACTTAAAATATTTTTCAATGAAGGGCCAAACAACTTCCGAACATAACTCAAATAATTGTATGCTTTTGTTGACAAAGCGTGAAATGTGGCAGCCTTTTCCAACCTCGCGCAGGAGTGGGAATTATTCACAACGAAAGCTTTTCGACAACATTCGGTCGAAGTGACAATCATTCGACAATATTCGTACTCGGTTCCAAGGAAGAAGTCGATGGGGGAAAATGGAAACGTTCCGAGGAACAATCGGGACTGCGACACGGACACTTGTTTTTTCGATTTTCGCCGTGAACGCAAAGTAGGAAAAGTGAACCAATTTTCCCTGGTGGATTTGACGACGGTGTCTCTTCCGATTTCGTTCTCGAGGAAGTATCAACCTGATGAACACAGTGATCGAAACATCGACAGACTCCACACTAACCAAACGGAATCACGGACCAGGCGTTCGCCCAAAAATTCAAGGTGTCTAGCCGTTTTCTGGTGCCGCTCATTGAATCGGCCATTTTGTCGCCATGCTGTTTACCACGTGTTCAACTGCGATGTACTCAGCGGATGAAATTCGATGTTGAACAACTTCATGAATCAACGAAACCAAAGTATGTTGAATTTCGATAATTATTTTGACCGACACTTCTCCTTTCTCTCGCATTACAATCGGAGAGATTTTGATATCACTCAGTGCGTGTTTTTCGTTGGAATGAAATTTATTTGCGGACATTAATAAATTAAAGATCGACATGATACGCGTTGGGCATTTCGAATGTTATAATTTAATTTGACGAACTTTGACATTTTGATAATCTATATTTCTATTATTCTATTCAACGCAAGGGGAGAAAATTATGTTGCGTTTACGACTTATGTGTAAATAAAGATCAATTTATTTCTCATGTATTGGCATGAATTTAGGAATAACCTCGATGTATATTATCTTTTAGCTTTTCATTTAAATTAAATTGGTATAATAATTGTTATCTTACAATAGATCGAACAATATGTATGTATAATAAGAAAAATCATTACAACCTCTTTGTGAGTTTTCAATGAAAAGCCCAGAAATGGCATACTTCTACAAGTTCCACCAGGAATTAATCTGAATTTAATGAGCGGAGATCTCAATTATTTTTATGTCTGCTATAAATTATTTGGTATCCTACAGAAATTCTGTATCTGGATACGAGTTGGGATATCAAGAAAGGATATAATCTACCGAAACGGTGTATACATTTTGTGTCAATAAAATTTGAATATCATCTAGGAATTTTCTATAAATGAGAAGAACACTATTTTTTTTAAGTTTTCTTTTTATTTAAAACATTTCTATTATAATACAATGTACCTTACAATTATCTAAGAAATAAATATATTACAAAGAAATAAATATATAAGAAAAATTCTGCCTACGTTCCGGACATTTTTATGATACATATTTTAAAATGACCGCCATAATGTCTTCTTGAAAGTCGACGTTCATGTTGATCTCTTCTTCAAATGATATGTCTATTATAGCTCGGCATTCGGAATCTACTGTTTCCAAATTTTCATCCGGGATCTGATCCTCCATCACATCCGCCATGGCCTCGAGAACACCTTCTGATTCTGTCGGTTGCGACCGCGTAACTGGATTCACCATTTCAAGCGTTGCTGATTTTGGACCGTCGTTCTCGATAGAAATTTCCGTCATAGTGAAATCACAGACATGACCTTCTGAAATAACATGGGAGCAATCTTTTCAATAATATATTTATAATGAAATCGTTTCTTTAAAACTTAATACTTAATATATAAAATATATAATAATATAAAATACTTACCATGTTTTGAATCCTTTCTCGCCTGGTCTATCTTCCGTCTTTTTGGATCACGTTTTGATCGATTATTATGTCCTTTTTCTTCTGTGCAGCCTCTGGAGCGTTCAATTATGGCTACACGCTTAAAAATCCGACTAATTATTTGCTGTTTTTTCAACGAGGGCTCCGCGACGATCTTGGAGACTTCACCATAACGTTGGATTTTTCTGAAAAGTGAAATTGACAATTATAATATTGTAAATTACGTAAATAAGATGATATTTTCTAAGCCCTAAGGCGACAAATAAAGTTGATAAATTAGTAAATTCCAACAATATTTCATCTGAGGAAGTTACACCTGTCGTTCTTTAGAACCTGCAGGCGAAATCTTGAAGCAAATTTCGCAATATAAATGCCCTATATCATTACTTATTTAATTAGATCTAAAAATGTCGTATTTACCTTCTTGGAGCCATGATGTCTTGGTTCGGTTGACAAGAGCTGGTTGAGAGGTTTCTATTGTGGATGCTCGAAGGACGGCTGCTACAATACTGACAAAGCATGTAACATTTTTTAAACATAGGTAGACATATTCTCAAACATATTTGAGCGGATGCAATAACATTAACATACCTTTTGTATTAGGAAATAATCTTCACTTTCCCTATCATCGTATTTTCTTTATCCCAAGCAACTCATCGTAAACTGCATTCAACTTCGACCCAGACCAAGTCTAGACGAAGCATTTCGATATTGTAAACTATTATCCCTTTATCTCTCGACCTGCCTCGTTAGGAACATTCTTGGGTTGTAGACAACCATTCCCTAAATCCTTCCGACTCGAGGATATTCAGGGTCTTTCACGGAAAGCAATTTTTGAAAGCAATGAATTCATTCCAGAAGATATTTCCTATAACTTAAAATATTTTTCAATGAAGGGCCAAACAACTTCCGAACATAACTCAAATAATTGTATGCTTTTGTTGACAAAGCGTGAAATGTGGCAGCCTTTTCCAACCTCGCGCAGGAGTGGGAATTATTCACAACGAAAGCTTTTCGAC
Source organism: Trichopria drosophilae (assembly GCA_030407085.1). Taxonomy (NCBI): domain Eukaryota; kingdom Metazoa; phylum Arthropoda; class Insecta; order Hymenoptera; family Diapriidae; genus Trichopria; species Trichopria drosophilae. The sequence continues at coordinate 24,239 of JAQOWT010000232.1, read as the reverse complement.
AACATTCGGTCGAAGTGACAATCATTCGACAATATTCGTACTCGGTTCCAAGGAAGAAGTCGATGGGGGAAAATGGAAACGTTCCGAGGAACAATCGGGACTGCGACACGGACACTTGTTTTTTCGATTTTCGCCGTGAACGCAAAGTAGGAAAAGTGAACCAATTTTCCCTGGTGGATTTGACGACGGTGTCTCTTCCGATTTCGTTCTCGAGGAAGTATCAACCTGATGAACACAGTGATCGAAACATCGACAGACTCCACACTAACCAAACGGAATCACGGACCAGGCGTTCGCCCAAAAATTCAAGGTGTCTAGCCGTTTTCTGGTGCCGCTCATTGAATCGGCCATTTTGTCGCCATGCTGTTTACCACGTGTTCAACTGCGATGTACTCAGCGGATGAAATTCGATGTTGAACAACTTCATGAATCAACGAAACCAAAGTATGTTGAATTTCGATAATTATTTTGACCGACACTTCTCCTTTCTCTCGCATTACAATCGGAGAGATTTTGATATCACTCAGTGCGTGTTTTTCGTTGGAATGAAATTTATTTGCGGACATTAATAAATTAAAGATCGACATGATACGCGTTGGGCATTTCGAATGTTATAATTTAATTTGACGAACTTTGACATTTTGATAATCTATATTTCTATTATTCTATTCAACGCAAGGGGAGAAAATTATGTTGCGTTTACGACTTATGTGTAAATAAAGATCAATTTATTTCTCATGTATTGGCATGAATTTAGGAATAACCTCGATGTATATTATCTTTTAGCTTTTCATTTAAATTAAATTGGTATAATAATTGTTATCTTACAATAGATCGAACAATATGTATGTATAATAAGAAAAATCATTACAACCTCTTTGTGAGTTTTCAATGAAAAGCCCAGAAATGGCATACTTCTACAAGTTCCACCAGGAATTAATCTGAATTTAATGAGCGGAGATCTCAATTATTTTTATGTCTGCTATAAATTATTTGGTATCCTACAGAAATTCTGTATCTGGATACGAGTTGGGATATCAAGAAAGGATATAATCTACCGAAACGGTGTATACATTTTGTGTCAATAAAATTTGAATATCATCTAGGAATTTTCTATAAATGAGAAGAACACTATTTTTTTTAAGTTTTCTTTTTATTTAAAACATTTCTATTATAATACAATGTACCTTACAATTATCTAAGAAATAAATATATTACAAAGAAATAAATATATAAGAAAAATTCTGCCTACGTTCCGGACATTTTTATGATACATATTTTAAAATGACCGCCATAATGTCTTCTTGAAAGTCGACGTTCATGTTGATCTCTTCTTCAAATGATATGTCTATTATAGCTCGGCATTCGGAATCTACTGTTTCCAAATTTTCATCCGGGATCTGATCCTCCATCACATCCGCCATGGCCTCGAGAACACCTTCTGATTCTGTCGGTTGCGACCTCGTAACTGGATTCACCATTTCAAGCGTTGCTGATTTTGGACCGTCGTTCTCGATAGAAATTTCCGTCATAGTGAAATCACAGACATGACCTTCTGAAATAACATGGGAGCAATCTTTTCAATAATATATTTATAATGAAATCGTTTCTTTAAAACTTAATACTTAATATATAAAATATATAATAATATAAAATACTTACCATGTTTTGAATCCTTTCTCGCCTGGTCTATCTTCCGTCTTTTTGGATCACGTTTTGATCGATTATTATGTCCTTTTTCTTCTGTGCAGCCTCTGGAGCGTTCAATTATGGCTACACGCTTAAAAATCCGACTAATTATTTGCTGTTTTTTCAACGAGGGCTCCGCGACGATCTTGGAGACTTCACCATAACGTTGGATTTTTCTGAAAAGTGAAATTGACAATTATAATATTGTAAATTACGTAAATAAGATGATATTTTCTAAGCCCTAAGGCGACAAATAAAGTTGATAAATTAGTAAATTCCAACAATATTTCATCTGAGGAAGTTACACCTGTCGTTCTTTAGAACCTGCAGGCGAAATCTTGAAGCAAATTTCGCAATATAAATGCCCTATATCATTACTTATTTAATTAGATCTAAAAATGTCGTATTTACCTTCTTGGAGCCATGATGTCTTGGTTCGGTTGACAAGAGCTGGTTGAGAGGTTTCTATTGTGGATGCTCGAAGGACGGCTGCTACAATACTGACAAAGCATGTAACATTTTTTAAACATATGTAGACATATTCTCAAACATATTTGAGCGGATGCAATAACATTAACATACCTTTTGTATTAGGAAATAATCTTCACTTTCCCTATCATCGTATTTTCTTTATCCCAAGCAACTCATCGTAAACTGCATTCAACTTCGACCCAGACCAAGTCTAGACGAAGCATTTCGATATTGTAAACTATTATCCCTTTATCTCTTGACCTGCCTCGTTAGGAACATTCTTGGGTTGTAGACAACCATTCCCTAAATCCTTCCGACTCGAGGATATTCAGGGTCTTTCACGGAAAGCAATTTTTGAAAGCAATGAATTCATTCCAAAAGATATTTCCTATAACTTAAAATATTTTTCAATGAAGGGCCAAACAACTTCCGAACATAACTCAAATAATTGTATGCTTTTGTTGACAAAGCGTGAAATGTGGCAGCCTTTTCCAACCTCGCGCAGGAGTGGGAATTATTCACAACGAAAGCTTTTCGACAACATTCGGTCGAAGTGACAATCATTCGACAATATTCGTACTCGGTTCCAAGGAAGAAGTCGATGGGGGAAAATGGAAACGTTCCGAGGAACAATCGGGACTGCGACACGGACACTTGTTTTTTCGATTTTCGCCGTGAACGCAAAGTAGGAAAAGTGAACCAATTTTCCCTGGTGGATTTGACGACGGTGTCTCTTCCGATTTCGTTCTCGAGGAAGTATCAACCTGATGAACACAGTGATCGAAACATCGACAGACTCCACACTAACCAAACGGAATCACGGACCAGGCGTTCGCCCAAAAATTCAAGGTGTCTAGCCGTTTTCTGGTGCCGCTCATTGAATCGGCCATTTTGTCGCCATGCTGTTTACCACGTGTTCAACTGCGATGTACTCAGCGGATGAAATTCGATGTTGAACAACTTCATGAATCAACGAAACCAAAGTATGTTGAATTTCGATAATTATTTTGACCGACACTTCTCCTTTCTCTCGCATTACAATCGGAGAGATTTTGATATCACTCAGTGCGTGTTTTTCGTTGGAATGAAATTTATTTGCGGACATTAATAAATTAAAGATCGACATGATACGCGTTGGGCATTTCGAATGTTATAATTTAATTTGACGAACTTTGACATTTTGATAATCTATATTTCTATTATTCTATTCAACGCAAGGGGAGAAAATTATGTTGCGTTTACGACTTATGTGTAAATAAAGATCAATTTATTTCTCATGTATTGGCATGAATTTAGGAATAACCTCGATGTATATTATCTTTTAGCTTTTCATTTAAATTAAATTGGTATAATAATTGTTATCTTACAATAGATCGAACAATATGTATGTATAATAAGAAAAATCATTACAACCTCTTTGTGAGTTTTCAATGAAAAGCCCAGAAATGGCATACTTCTACAAGTTCCACCAGGAATTAATCTGAATTTAATGAGCGGAGATCTCAATTATTTTTATGTCTGCTATAAATTATTTGGTATCCTACAGAAATTCTGTATCTGGATACGAGTTGGGATATCAAGAAAGGATATAATCTACCGAAACGGTGTATACATTTTGTGTCAATAAAATTTGAATATCATCTAGGAATTTTCTATAAATGAGAAGAACACTATTTTTTTTAAGTTTTCTTTTTATTTAAAACATTTCTATTATAATACAATGTACCTTACAATTATCTAAGAAATAAATATATTACAAAGAAATAAATATATAAGAAAAATTCTGCCTACGTTCCGGACATTTTTATGATACATATTTTAAAATGACCGCCATAATGTCTTCTTGAAAGTCGACGTTCATGTTGATCTCTTCTTCAAATGATATGTCTATTATAGCTCGGCATTCGGAATCTACTGTTTCCAAATTTTCATCCGGGATCTGATCCTCCATCACATCCGCCATGGCCTCGAGAACACCTTCTGATTCTGTCGGTTGCGACCGCGTAACTGGATTCACCATTTCAAGCGTTGCTGATTTTGGACCGTCGTTCTCGATAGAAATTTCCGTCATAGTGAAATCACAGACATGACCTTCTGAAATAACATGGGAGCAATCTTTTCAATAATATATTTATAATGAAATCGTTTCTTTAAAACTTAATACTTAATATATAAAATATATAATAATATAAAATACTTACCATGTTTTGAATCCTTTCTCGCCTGGTCTATCTTCCGTCTTTTTGGATCACGTTTTGATCGATTATTATGTCCTTTTTCTTCTGTGCAGCCTCTGGAGCGTTCAATTATGGCTACACGCTTAAAAATCCGACTAATTATTTGCTGTTTTTTCAACGAGGGCTCCGCGACGATCTTGGAGACTTCACCATAACGTTGGATTTTTCTGAAAAGTGAAATTGACAATTATAATATTGTAAATTACGTAAATAAGATGATATTTTCTAAGCCCTAAGGCGACAAATAAAGTTGATAAATTAGTAAATTCCAACAATATTTCATCTGAGGAAGTTACACCTGTCGTTCTTTAGAACCTGCAGGCGAAATCTTGAAGCAAATTTCGCAATATAAATGCCCTATATCATTACTTATTTAATTAGATCTAAAAATGTCGTATTTACCTTCTTGGAGCCATGATGTCTTGGTTCGGTTGACAAGAGCTGGTTGAGAGGTTTCTATTGTGGATGCTCGAAGGACGGCTGCTACAATACTGACAAAGCATGTAACATTTTTTAAACATATGTAGACATATTCTCAAACATATTTGAGCGGATGCAATAACATTAACATACCTTTTGTATTAGGAAATAATCTTCACTTTCCCTATCATCGTATTTTCTTTATCCCAAGCAACTCATCGTAAACTGCATTCAACTTCGACCCAGACCAAGTCTAGACGAAGCATTTCGATATTGTAAACTATTATCCCTTTATCTCTTGACCTGCCTCGTTAGGAACATTCTTGGGTTGTAGACAACCATTCCCTAAATCCTTCCGACTCGAGGATATTCAGGGTCTTTCACGGAAAGCAATTTTTGAAAGCAATGAATTCATTCCAAAAGATATTTCCTATAACTTAAATAATTTTTCAATGAAGGGCCAAACAACTTCCGAACATAACTCAAATAATTGTATGCTTTTGTTGACAAAGCGTGAAATGTGGCAGCCTTTTCCAACCTCGCGCAGGAGTGGGAATTATTCACAACGAAAGCTTTTCGACAACATTCGGTCGAAGTGACAATCATTCGACAATATTCGTACTCGGTTCCAAGGAAGAAGTCGATGGGGGAAAATGGAAACGTTCCGAGGAACAATCGGGACTGCGACACGGACACTTGTTTTTTCGATTTTCGCCGTGAACGCAAAGTAGGAAAAGTGAACCAATTTTCCCTGGTGGATTTGACGACGGTGTCTCTTCCGATTTCGTTCTCGAGGAAGTATCAACCTGATGAACACAGTGATCGAAACATCGACAGACTCCACACTAACCAAACGGAATCACGGACCAGGCGTTCGCCCAAAAATTCAAGGTGTCTAGCCGTTTTCTGGTGCCGCTCATTGAATCGGCCATTTTGTCGCCATGCTGTTTACCACGTGTTCAACTGCGATGTACTCAGCGGATGAAATTCGATGTTGAACAACTTCATGAATCAACGAAACCAAAGTATGTTGAATTTCGATAATTATTTTGACCGACACTTCTCCTTTCTCTCGCATTACAATCGGAGAGATTTTGATATCACTCAGTGCGTGTTTTTCGTTGGAATGAAATTTATTTGCGGACATTAATAAATTAAAGATCGACATGATACGCGTTGGGCATTTCGAATGTTATAATTTAATTTGACGAACTTTGACATTTTGATAATCTATATTTCTATTATTCTATTCAACGCAAGGGGAGAAAATTATGTTGCGTTTACGACTTATGTGTAAATAAAGATCAATTTATTTCTCATGTATTGGCATGAATTTAGGAATAACCTCGATGTATATTATCTTTTAGCTTTTCATTTAAATTAAATTGGTATAATAATTGTTATCTTACAATAGATCGAACAATATGTATGTATAATAAGAAAAATCATTACAACCTCTTTGTGAGTTTTCAATGAAAAGCCCAGAAATGGCATACTTCTACAAGTTCCACCAGGAATTAATCTGAATTTAATGAGCGGAGATCTCAATTATTTTTATGTCTGCTATAAATTATTTGGTATCCTACAGAAATTCTGTATCTGGATACGAGTTGGGATATCAAGAAAGGATATAATCTACCGAAACGGTGTATACATTTTGTGTCAATAAAATTTGAATATCATCTAGGAATTTTCTATAAATGAGAAGAACACTATTTTTTTTAAGTTTTCTTTTTATTTAAAACATTTCTATTATAATACAATGTACCTTACAATTATCTAAGAAATAAATATATTACAAAGAAATAAATATATAAGAAAAATTCTGCCTACGTTCCGGACATTTTTATGATACATATTTTAAAATGACCGCCATAATGTCTTCTTGAAAGTCGACGTTCATGTTGATCTCTTCTTCAAATGATATGTCTATTATAGCTCGGCATTCGGAATCTACTGTTTCCAAATTTTCATCCGGGATCTGATCCTCCATCACATCCGCCATGGCCTCGAGAACACCTTCTGATTCTGTCGGTTGCGACCTCGTAACTGGATTCACCATTTCAAGCGTTGCTGATTTTGGACCGTCGTTCTCGATAGAAATTTCCGTCATAGTGAAATCACAGACATGACCTTCTGAAATAACATGGGAGCAATCTTTTCAATAATATATTTATAATGAAATCGTTTCTTTAAAACTTAATACTTAATATATAAAATATATAATAATATAAAATACTTACCATGTTTTGAATCCTTTCTCGCCTGGTCTATCTTCCGTCTTTTTGGATCACGTTTTGATCGATTATTATGTCCTTTTTCTTCTGTGCAGCCTCTGGAGCGTTCAATTATGGCTACACGCTTAAAAATCCGACTAATTATTTGCTGTTTTTTCAACGAGGGCTCCGCGACGATCTTGGAGACTTCACCATAACGTTGGATTTTTCTGAAAAGTGAAATTGACAATTATAATATTGTAAATTACGTAAATAAGATGATATTTTCTAAGCCCTAAGGCGACAAATAAAGTTGATAAATTAGTAAATTCCAACAATATTTCATCTGAGGAAGTTACACCTGTCGTTCTTTAGAACCTGCAGGCGAAATCTTGAAGCAAATTTCGCAATATAAATGCCCTATATCATTACTTATTTAATTAGATCTAAAAATGTCGTATTTACCTTCTTGGAGCCATGATGTCTTGGTTCGGTTGACAAGAGCTGGTTGAGAGGTTTCTATTGTGGATGCTCGAAGGACGGCTGCTACAATACTGACAAAGCATGTAACATTTTTTAAACATATGTAGACATATTCTCAAACATATTTGAGCGGATGCAATAACATTAACATACCTTTTGTATTAGGAAATAATCTTCACTTTCCCTATCATCGTATTTTCTTTATCCCAAGCAACTCATCGTAAACTGCATTCAACTTCGACCCAGACCAAGTCTAGACGAAGCATTTCGATATTGTAAACTATTATCCCTTTATCTCTTGACCTGCCTCGTTAGGAACATTCTTGGGTTGTAGACAACCATTCCCTAAATCCTTCCGACTCGAGGATATTCAGGGTCTTTCACGGAAAGCAATTTTTGAAAGCAATGAATTCATTCCAAAAGATATTTCCTATAACTTAAATAATTTTTCAATGAAGGGCCAAACAACTTCCGAACATAACTCAAATAATTGTATGCTTTTGTTGACAAAGCGTGAAATGTGGCAGCCTTTTCCAACCTCGCGCAGGAGTGGGAATTATTCACAACGAAAGCTTTTCGACAACATTCGGTCGAAGTGACAATCATTCGACAATATTCGTACTCGGTTCCAAGGAAGAAGTCGATGGGGGAAAATGGAAACGTTCCGAGGAACAATCGGGACTGCGACACGGACACTTGTTTTTTCGATTTTCGCCGTGAACGCAAAGTAGGAAAAGTGAACCAATTTTCCCTGGTGGATTTGACGACGGTGTCTCTTCCGATTTCGTTCTCGAGGAAGTATCAACCTGATGAACACAGTGATCGAAACATCGACAGACTCCACACTAACCAAACGGAATCACGGACCAGGCGTTCGCCCAAAAATTCAAGGTGTCTAGCCGTTTTCTGGTGCCGCTCATTGAATCGGCCATTTTGTCGCCATGCTGTTTACCACGTGTTCAACTGCGATGTACTCAGCGGATGAAATTCGATGTTGAACAACTTCATGAATCAACGAAACCAAAGTATGTTGAATTTCGATAATTATTTTGACCGACACTTCTCCTTTCTCTCGCATTACAATCGGAGAGATTTTGATATCACTCAGTGCGTGTTTTTCGTTGGAATGAAATTTATTTGCGGACATTAATAAATTAAAGATCGACATGATACGCGTTGGGCATTTCGAATGTTATAATTTAATTTGACGAACTTTGACATTTTGATAATCTATATTTCTATTATTCTATTCAACGCAAGGGGAGAAAATTATGTTGCGTTTACGACTTATGTGTAAATAAAGATCAATTTATTTCTCATGTATTGGCATGAATTTAGGAATAACCTCGATGTATATTATCTTTTAGCTTTTCATTTAAATTAAATTGGTATAATAATTGTTATCTTACAATAGATCGAACAATATGTATGTATAATAAGAAAAATCATTACAACCTCTTTGTGAGTTTTCAATGAAAAGCCCAGAAATGGCATACTTCTACAAGTTCCACCAGGAATTAATCTGAATTTAATGAGCGGAGATCTCAATTATTTTTATGTCTGCTATAAATTATTTGGTATCCTACAGAAATTCTGTATCTGGATACGAGTTGGGATATCAAGAAAGGATATAATCTACCGAAACGGTGTATACATTTTGTGTCAATAAAATTTGAATATCATCTAGGAATTTTCTATAAATGAGAAGAACACTATTTTTTTTAAGTTTTCTTTTTATTTAAAACATTTCTATTATAATACAATGTACCTTACAATTATCTAAGAAATAAATATATTACAAAGAAATAAATATATAAGAAAAATTCTGCCTACGTTCCGGACATTTTTATGATACATATTTTAAAATGACCGCCATAATGTCTTCTTGAAAGTCGACGTTCATGTTGATCTCTTCTTCAAATGATATGTCTATTATAGCTCGGCATTCGGAATCTACTGTTTCCAAATTTTCATCCGGGATCTGATCCTCCATCACATCCGCCATGGCCTCGAGAACACCTTCTGATTCTGTCGGTTGCGACCTCGTAACTGGATTCACCATTTCAAGCGTTGCTGATTTTGGACCGTCGTTCTCGATAGAAATTTCCGTCATAGTGAAATCACAGACATGACCTTCTGAAATAACATGGGAGCAATCTTTTCAATAATATATTTATAATGAAATCGTTTCTTTAAAACTTAATACTTAATATATAAAATATATAATAATATAAAATACTTACCATGTTTTGAATCCTTTCTCGCCTGGTCTATCTTCCGTCTTTTTGGATCACGTTTTGATCGATTATTATGTCCTTTTTCTTCTGTGCAGCCTCTGGAGCGTTCAATTATGGCTACACGCTTAAAAATCCGACTAATTATTTGCTGTTTTTTCAACGAGGGCTCCGCGACGATCTTGGAGACTTCACCATAACGTTGGATTTTTCTGAAAAGTGAAATTGACAATTATAATATTGTAAATTACGTAAATAAGATGATATTTTCTAAGCCCTAAGGCGACAAATAAAGTTGATAAATTAGTAAATTCCAACAATATTTCATCTGAGGAAGTTACACCTGTCGTTCTTTAGAACCTGCAGGCGAAATCTTGAAGCAAATTTCGCAATATAAATGCCCTATATCATTACTTATTTAATTAGATCTAAAAATGTCGTATTTACCTTCTTGGAGCCATGATGTCTTGGTTCGGTTGACAAGAGCTGGTTGAGAGGTTTCTATTGTGGATGCTCGAAGGACGGCTGCTACAATACTGACAAAGCATGTAACATTTTTTAAACATATGTAGACATATTCTCAAACATATTTGAGCGGATGCAATAACATTAACATACCTTTTGTATTAGGAAATAATCTTCACTTTCCCTATCATCGTATTTTCTTTATCCCAAGCAACTCATCGTAAACTGCATTCAACTTCGACCCAGACCAAGTCTAGACGAAGCATTTCGATATTGTAAACTATTATCCCTTTATCTCTTGACCTGCCTCGTTAGGAACATTCTTGGGTTGTAGACAACCATTCCCTAAATCCTTCCGACTCGAGGATATTCAGGGTCTTTCACGGAAAGCAATTTTTGAAAGCAATGAATTCATTCCAAAAGATATTTCCTATAACTTAAATAATTTTTCAATGAAGGGCCAAACAACTTCCGAACATAACTCAAATAATTGTATGCTTTTGTTGACAAAGCGTGAAATGTGGCAGCCTTTTCCAACCTCGCGCAGGAGTGGGAATTATTCACAACGAAAGCTTTTCGACAACATTCGGTCGAAGTGACAATCATTCGACAATATTCGTACTCGGTTCCAAGGAAGAAGTCGATGGGGGAAAATGGAAACGTTCCGAGGAACAATCGGGACTGCGACACGGACACTTGTTTTTTCGATTTTCGCCGTGAACGCAAAGTAGGAAAAGTGAACCAATTTTCCCTGGTGGATTTGACGACGGTGTCTCTTCCGATTTCGTTCTCGAGGAAGTATCAACCTGATGAACACAGTGATCGAAACATCGACAGACTCCACACTAACCAAACGGAATCACGGACCAGGCGTTCGCCCAAAAATTCAAGGTGTCTAGCCGTTTTCTGGTGCCGCTCATTGAATCGGCCATTTTGTCGCCATGCTGTTTACCACGTGTTCAACTGCGATGTACTCAGCGGATGAAATTCGATGTTGAACAACTTCATGAATCAACGAAACCAAAGTATGTTGAATTTCGATAATTATTTTGACCGACACTTCTCCTTTCTCTCGCATTACAATCGGAGAGATTTTGATATCACTCAGTGCGTGTTTTTCGTTGGAATGAAATTTATTTGCGGACATTAATAAATTAAAGATCGACATGATACGCGTTGGGCATTTCGAATGTTATAATTTAATTTGACGAACTTTGACATTTTGATAATCTATATTTCTATTATTCTATTCAACGCAAGGGGAGAAAATTATGTTGCGTTTACGACTTATGTGTAAATAAAGATCAATTTATTTCTCATGTATTGGCATGAATTTAGGAATAACCTCGATGTATATTATCTTTTAGCTTTTCATTTAAATTAAATTGGTATAATAATTGTTATCTTACAATAGATCGAACAATATGTATGTATAATAAGAAAAATCATTACAACCTCTTTGTGAGTTTTCAATGAAAAGCCCAGAAATGGCATACTTCTACAAGTTCCACCAGGAATTAATCTGAATTTAATGAGCGGAGATCTCAATTATTTTTATGTCTGCTATAAATTATTTGGTATCCTACAGAAATTCTGTATCTGGATACGAGTTGGGATATCAAGAAAGGATATAATCTACCGAAACGGTGTATACATTTTGTGTCAATAAAATTTGAATATCATCTAGGAATTTTCTATAAATGAGAAGAACACTATTTTTTTTAAGTTTTCTTTTTATTTAAAACATTTCTATTATAATACAATGTACCTTACAATTATCTAAGAAATAAATATATTACAAAGAAATAAATATATAAGAAAAATTCTGCCTACGTTCCGGACATTTTTATGATACATATTTTAAAATGACCGCCATAATGTCTTCTTGAAAGTCGACGTTCATGTTGATCTCTTCTTCAAATGATATGTCTATTATAGCTCGGCATTCGGAATCTACTGTTTCCAAATTTTCATCCGGGATCTGATCCTCCATCACATCCGCCATGGCCTCGAGAACACCTTCTGATTCTGTCGGTTGCGACCTCGTAACTGGATTCACCATTTCAAGCGTTGCTGATTTTGGACCGTCGTTCTCGATAGAAATTTCCGTCATAGTGAAATCACAGACATGACCTTCTGAAATAACATGGGAGCAATCTTTTCAATAATATATTTATAATGAAATCGTTTCTTTAAAACTTAATACTTAATATATAAAATATATAATAATATAAAATACTTACCATGTTTTGAATCCTTTCTCGCCTGGTCTATCTTCCGTCTTTTTGGATCACGTTTTGATCGATTATTATGTCCTTTTTCTTCTGTGCAGCCTCTGGAGCGTTCAATTATGGCTACACGCTTAAAAATCCGACTAATTATTTGCTGTTTTTTCAACGAGGGCTCCGCGACGATCTTGGAGACTTCACCATAACGTTGGATTTTTCTGAAAAGTGAAATTGACAATTATAATATTGTAAATTACGTAAATAAGATGATATTTTCTAAGCCCTAAGGCGACAAATAAAGTTGATAAATTAGTAAATTCCAACAATATTTCATCTGAGGAAGTTACACCTGTCGTTCTTTAGAACCTGCAGGCGAAATCTTGAAGCAAATTTCGCAATATAAATGCCCTATATCATTACTTATTTAATTAGATCTAAAAATGTCGTATTTACCTTCTTGGAGCCATGATGTCTTGGTTCGGTTGACAAGAGCTGGTTGAGAGGTTTCTATTGTGGATGCTCGAAGGACGGCTGCTACAATACTGACAAAGCATGTAACATTTTTTAAACATATGTAGACATATTCTCAAACATATTTGAGCGGATGCAATAACATTAACATACCTTTTGTATTAGGAAATAATCTTCACTTTCCCTATCATCGTATTTTCTTTATCCCAAGCAACTCATCGTAAACTGCATTCAACTTCGACCCAGACCAAGTCTAGACGAAGCATTTCGATATTGTAAACTATTATCCCTTTATCTCTTGACCTGCCTCGTTAGGAACATTCTTGGGTTGTAGACAACCATTCCCTAAATCCTTCCGACTCGAGGATATTCAGGGTCTTTCACGGAAAGCAATTTTTGAAAGCAATGAATTCATTCCAAAAGATATTTCCTATAACTTAAATAATTTTTCAATGAAGGGCCAAACAACTTCCGAACATAACTCAAATAATTGTATGCTTTTGTTGACAAAGCGTGAAATGTGGCAGCCTTTTCCAACCTCGCGCAGGAGTGGGAATTATTCACAACGAAAGCTTTTCGACAACATTCGGTCGAAGTGACAATCATTCGACAATATTCGTACTCGGTTCCAAGGAAGAAGTCGATGGGGGAAAATGGAAACGTTCCGAGGAACAATCGGGACTGCGACACGGACACTTGTTTTTTCGATTTTCGCCGTGAACGCAAAGTAGGAAAAGTGAACCAATTTTCCCTGGTGGATTTGACGACGGTGTCTCTTCCGATTTCGTTCTCGAGGAAGTATCAACCTGATGAACACAGTGATCGAAACATCGACAGACTCCACACTAACCAAACGGAATCACGGACCAGGCGTTCGCCCCCCAGTAGTCGCCGGTAGCAACTATGTGCCGGGTGGCCTCGCTGGCCACAATTCCAGAAGCGGCGCTCGGCGGGGGTGACCCGTAACGGTCCCGGGCCGGCCCTTGCCAGGGTACGTTCCCCGAGAGCCGCTACCGGAACTTGCGGTGCCATGAGGGGGGGGGGGGGGGGGGTAGGGACATCAGAGGTGGCGGCTGCGCCACCCCATGGAGCGGCCGGGTGCGGTTCCCCCTGCGGGTTCGTCGGCGTCGTCGACGACGGCGGGAAGCGCCATCCTGGCGCACAGTGTGGAAAAATGAAATGTTGCTATACAGATCCCCTTTCGAGGAAAACTACACACTCGATCGGCATGATTTTTTTTTTAAATTATAGCTAAACAAATTGGGAACAAATTTAAGGAGGCGAAAAATCGATTCCCAGTATTATTTATTTAAAAAATAGCGTATTAATGTATGCGGATTGATACATGTTTACCGAATCAGAGCTCAACTCACAATCTAAGTAATAAAAACAATCCTTGCGTTAAACTAGTCAGAAACTAATAGTGTTTTGCGATTTAGGTGGGAGAAGTAATAGTTAGTTATAAACAATTTTATAAACAAAATCGTGATATCCAAAACTTGAAATTCATTTTTTTATGCGACAACAATATTTATAGGTTTTTGAGGTCGCTGATGACGAATCTGATATCCGATTTCGAAAATTCAAAATGGCCGATCCAATATGGCGGACGATTTTCGAAAAATTAAACGAAATCGCTTGGAACTCGTTACTCGGGGGTTTTTGCGATTCCTGATAACGAATATGATATCAGATATTGAAAATTCAAAATGGCGGATCCAATATGGCGGACAAATTTGGAAAAATTAAACGAATTGACTAAAAATAGTTACTTGGGGCTTTTGAGGTCGCTGATTATAAGTCTGTTATCGGATTTCGAAATTTCAAAATGGCGGATCCAATGTGGCAGACAACTTTGGAAAAACTGATTGATTACCCTTGAATTCGCTTTTAAAGTTCGCTTTTCCCAATCAGGGGTAATGAATCTGACAAACGTTTTTCAAACTCAAAATGGCGACGATTTCATAAAACTTCTAACTCGAGGGGTTAGGGGACCACTAAACACAAATAAGAATGGTAAGTATTCAAAATTAAAGCAATAGTTGTTCTAAAGTTATAGTCCAAGGTTGAACAGGTCATGAGACACGTGGGGTATAGGCCAACCAGTAAAGTCAAGACAATTTCATGAATAGTTGAGCCACAATAATCTATGTTGTTTGAGTATCCAACCAGTGACAACTAGATAAAGAGAGATTACAGTCGAGCCTCCGTATCATGGACTCGTCGGGAATGCTCCGATCCCGAATATGGTCAATGAAGGGGAGAGATCGCTTCCCCTACTTCGTCGCCTTTCGCTACAAGTACGAGTGAAAGGCGGCACATGTACATATGTATTGTATGTATGTATAAGTGTGTAAGCACAAAAGTGGGGGAAGGCGATAAACAGCGACAGAGGGAAAAGTCCATAATTGGGGGAGAAAAAAGTCCATAAAACAGATAGTCCATAAGAGGGAAGTCCATAATACGGAGGCTCGACTGTAAATAAATTCCCAGGCTAAAAGTGTAAAAGGGTAAATGATGCTGAAACTAGCAGCGGATTCGCAAAAGCAGTGGTTCTCATTTTAAACCACAAATAGGCATTAATACGTACAATTCATGAATACAGGGTACAAAAATGACAAAACTCATTTGTATGAATGCCCCCACTTAAAATAAGCAATATATAATTGGTAAATTACAATTCTCAAAGAGTATCTAGTACCTTTCGACATGTATCTCAAGAATCAAATTATGTTCGGGGCTGAAATTTTTTTGAGAACATCCCAAGAGAAATTAAAATCAATTCCACGTTGTAGAAAAAATTAACAAAAATTCTAGCTACTAGTATAACGTCCTTAATGAGCAAATAGCATACTTCGACATGTATCACAAGAACCAGAATATGTTCGGGACTCAAAATTTTTTGGAGAACATCTCAAGAGCAATTAAAATCAACTGTAGAAAAAATTATCAAAAATTCTGGCCATTAGTATAACCTCCTTAATGAGCAAATAGCACATTTCGACATGTATCACAAGAACCAGAGTATGTTCGTGGTAATGAAATATTCAGGAGGGCATTTTAAGAGCAATTAAAATCAATTTCGTGTTGTAGAAAAATTAACAAAAATTGTAGCCATTGTTTTAATGCTTTTAATGAGTAATTTGCAAATTTCGACACCAGAATTGTTGTTATTTTTTTCTACAACGTGGAATTGATTTTAGTTGCTCTTGACATATTCTCCGAACAATTTCAGCCTCGAACATACTCTGGTTCGTCTGGAGATACATGTCGAAATGTGCTAATTGCTCACTAAGGACGTTTTACAAATCGCCAGAATTTTTGTTAATTTTTTCTACGTGGAATTGATTTTAATTGTTTTTGGGAAGCACTCATTAAAATCTCAGCCACGAACATATTATTACAAAGATTATTTGAAAACAATGAGCCCCATTAAAATTGTAACAACAATGAATCCAGTTTATTGACGACCATAAAATTACAAAATGAACATGTTAATAGATTTTTAACATCTTAACACATTTAACACATTTTCTATAAACTTCGGCATTTGTGCGTACAAGTAGTCTAACAAGGCATTTTCAGAAGATTTTTACTGTCACGCAACAATGGTTTCGACGGTTTTTCGCGGATATTTTCTAAGCTTACAATGCATGGGTCTGATGAAGCAAGAAGTAAATGAATCTTGTCGGTCATTGTGTGGATCCTGGAGTCTTTCCTCGTGTGATATTGACGACTAGATTTTACGAATTTGTTTCGTGCTTCGAGGGGTTCCTCGGAGTAAAATCCGAGAGGCAGTGGCAACAATTCAATTATTTTCGCTCCATGTATAAGTACCTTATGCATTGAAGCAGGCATGTAGTACCAATTGTACTTCGACACATATCGTTTTGCTGTCGCTGAAGCATAGTCGTCGAATTTTGTTGCGTCGATATTGTAGGTACAGGACATTGTTTGTAAAATGATATATAATCTATATATTAAAGTTTCATCGACTCCAGTGATTTTAGCAGTTGTTTTATAATTCATGAAAAATGTTCGTGCTGTGTTTTCGTCATTCGTTGTTCCTGTACCCTGTTTCGGAACATCAACTAACAATCCCAACTGCTTTCTAAATTCCTGTTGAATAATTTTTTTTCGATTTTCACATATTTCTCTATTGTTCTTAGCTACAGTCCACGATTTAAATTCCAAACGATAGGCAATGTGTAATATACACTCCATGAATCTTATCCATGCATGGAGCGTGGATAGTCCAAACTGCAAAGCACCTAGCTTCAGTTCCTTTTGCCTCAATAACTCAAGCTTGTTCATCTCCTTCGGCTTGCATCCACATATACAGCATACCGATGAGGATGATGTTCCAGTAATGTGTTGTACAACTTTACCATCTACCATGGTACACTGTAACTTGTGATTCACGGACACTTCGCAGGTGCCAATCACTATTTTTGTCGGAATAAGATTATGAATTTCGTCACAGACGGTGTTATACACAGACAAAATTTTTTGAGGCGTTTCTTTAGCATGCTCTATCATTTTTGGTCTGCAGTATTTTTCAGAACCTGGTTTTGGATTTTTCCATACTACTGAATTTGAAATTAAGTCTGTAATTTGAAGTGGAACTACTGCAACAGAAATTATACTCTCGTCCGAAAAGTTTGTATTCCAAAATTTTTGTTTATATGATGAAAAGCCGGAAGCTCCGTCACAACCCCACTTAGAAATAAGTTGTAGATCGACTGTGTTACTTGCATTAAATATTAAATTTGTTGAAATACTTTGAATTTTAAACAGTCTCTGAACCGTGAGATCTAAAAGTGCTTTTAGTTTTATAGTAGCACTTAACTCAGTAATCGCAATCGCATCTGGTTCAGGGTAGCACTTTTTTTTACTATCGTCAATTTGTTTATAATTTGGTAGGACATTAACGTTATGGTTTTTTAATAACTTGCGCATACTTTCGTATTGAGATACGGACAATTTTGAGTTAATCACTTCTGAAAGAGAATTATCACTTGATATCGAAGAATGATTTTGACCACTTGTGATGTTTGGCACATTGCCTTCAGCTTCTATAGTACAATTAATTTGAACTTCGTCACCTAGATTCTCTTGTAGATTTTTTTGTAATTCTTGTAATCTTCGTTTTTTACTGGAACATCATCCTCATCGGTATGCTGTATATGTGGATGCAAGCCGAAGGAGATGAACAAGCTTGAGTTATTGAGGCAAAAGGAACTGAAGCTAGGTGCTTTGCAGTTTGGACTATCCACGCTCCATGCATGGATAAGATTCATGGAGTGTATATTACACATTGCCTATCGTTTGGAATTTAAATCGTGGACTGTAGCTAAGAACAATAGAGAAATATGTGAAAATCGAAAAAAAATTATTCAACAGGAATTTAGAAAGCAGTTGGGATTGTTAGTTGATGTTCCGAAACAGGGTACAGGAACAACGAATGACGGAAACACAGCACGAACATTTTTCATGAATTATAAAACAACTGCTAAAATCACTGGAGTCGATGAAACTTTAATATATAGATTATATATCATTTTACAAACAATGTCCTGTACCTACAATATCGACGCAACAAAATTCGACGACTATGCTTCAGCGACAGCAAAACGATATGTGTCGAAGTACAATTGGTACTACATGCCTGCTTCAATGCATAAGGTACTTATACATGGAGCGAAAATAATTGAATTGTTGCCACTGCCTCTCGGATTTTACTCCGAGGAACCCCTCGAAGCACGAAACAAATTCGTAAAATCTAGTCGTCAATATCACACGAGGAAAGACTCCAGGATCCACACAATGACCGACAAGATTCATTTACTTCTTGCTTCATCAGACCCATGCATTGTAAGCTTAGAAAATATCCGCGAAAAACCGTCGAAACCATTGTTGCGTGACAGTAAAAATCTTCTGAAAATGCCTTGTTAGACTACTTGTACGCACAAATGCCGAAGTTTATAGAAAATGTGTTAAATGTGTTAAGATGTTAAAAATCTATTAACATGTTCATTTTGTAATTTTATGGTCGTCAATAAACTGGATTCATTGTTGTTACAATTTTAATGGGGCTCATTGTTTTCAAATAATCTTTGTAATAATATGTTCGTGGCTGAGATTTTAATGAGTGCTTCCCAAAAACAATTAAAATCAATTCCACGTAGAAAAAATTAACAAAAATTCTGGCGATTTGTAAAACGTCCTTAGTGAGCAATTAGCACATTTCGACATGTATCTCCAGACGAACCAGAGTATGTTCGAGGCTGAAATTGTTCGGAGAATATGTCAAGAGCAACTAAAATCAATTCCACGTTGTAGAAAAAAATAACAACAATTCTGGTGTCGAAATTTGCAAATTACTCATTAAAAGCATTAAAACAATGGCTACAATTTTTGTTAATTTTTCTACAACACGAAATTGATTTTAATTGCTCTTAAAATGCCCTCCTGAATATTTCATTACCACGAACATACTCTGGTTCTTGTGATACATGTCGAAATGTGCTATTTGCTCATTAAGGAGGTTATACTAATGGCCAGAATTTTTGATAATTTTTTCTACAGTTGATTTTAATTGCTCTTGAGATGTTCTCCAAAAAATTTTGAGTCCCGAACATATTCTGGTTCTTGTGATACATGTCGAAGTATGCTATTTGCTCATTAAGGACGTTATACTAGTAGCTAGAATTTTTGTTAATTTTTTCTACAACGTGGAATTGATTTTAATTTCTCTTGGGATGTTCTCAAAAAAATTTCAGCCCCGAACATAATTTGATTCTTGAGATACATGTCGAAAGGTACTAGATACTCTTTGAGAATTGTAATTTACCAATTATATATTGCTTATTTTAAGTGGGGGCATTCATACAAATGAGTTTTGTCATTTTTGTACCCTGTATTCATGAATTGTACGTATTAATGCCTATTTGTGGTTTAAAATGAGAACCACTGCTTTTGCGAATCCGCTGCTAGTTTCAGCATCATTTACCCTTTTACACTTTTAGCCTGGGAATTTATTTACAGTCGAGCCTCCGTATTATGGACTTCCCTCTTATGGACTATCTGTTTTATGGACTTTTTTCTCCCCCAATTATGGACTTTTCCCTCTGTCGCTGTTTATCGCCTTCCCCCACTTTTGTGCTTACACACTTATACATACATACAATACATATGTACATGTGCCGCCTTTCACTCGTACTTGTAGCGAAAGGCGACGAAGTAGGGGAAGCGCTCTCTCCCCTTCATTGACCATATTCGTGATCGGAGCATTCCCGACGAGTCCATGATACGGAGGCTCGACTGTAATCTCTCTTTATCTAGTTGTCACTGGTTGGATCCTCAAACAACATAGATTATTGTGGCTCAACTATTCATGAAATTGTCTTGACTTTGCTGGTTGGCCTATACCCCACGTGTCTCATGACCTGTTCAACCTTGGACTATAACTTTAGAACAACTATTGCTTTAATTTTGAATACTTACCATTCTTATTTGTGTTTAGTGGTCCCCTAACCCCTCGAGTTAGAAGTTTTATGAAATCGTCGCCATTTTGAGTTTGAAAAACGTTTGTCAGATTCATTACCCCTGATTGGGAAAAGCGAACTTTAAAAGCGAATTCAAGGGTAATCAATCAGTTTTTCCAAAGTTGTCTGCCACATTGGATCCGCCATTTTGAAATTTCGAAATCCGATAACAGACTTATAATCAGCGACCTCAAAAGCCCCAAGTAACTATTTTTAGTCAATTCGTTTAATTTTTCCAAATTTGTCCGCCATATTGGATCCGCCATTTTGAATTTTCAATATCTGATATCATATTCGTTATCAGGAATCGCAAAAACCCCCGAGTAACGAGTTCCAAGCGATTTCGTTTAATTTTTCGAAAATCGTCCGCCATATTGGATCGGCCATTTTGAATTTTCGAAATCGGATATCAGATTCGTCATCAGCGACCTCAAAAACCTATAAATATTGTTGTCGCATAAAAAAATGAATTTCAAGTTTTGGATATCACGATTTTGTTTATAAAATTGTTTATAACTAACTATTACTTCTCCCACCTAAATCGCAAAACACTATTAGTTTCTGACTAGTTTAACGCAAGGATTGTTTTTATTACTTAGATTGTGAGTTGAGCTCTGATTCGGTAAACATGTATCAATCCGCATACATTAATACGCTATTTTTTAAATAAATAATACTGGGAATCGATTTTTCGCCTCCTTAAATTTGTTCCCAATTTGTTTAGCTATAATTTAAAAAAAAAATCATGCCGATCGAGTGTGTAGTTTTCCTCGAAAGGTGATCTGTATAGCAACATTTCATTTTTCCACACTGTGGCAGCGGGGTTCCTCGTACACCGGCTCCGCGATGGTGGTGTTGCCGGTCGGTGGAGTTTCCGGGGGGGGGGGGGGGGGCTCGGCCCTCACGAATCGGAGGGTGGAGAGGGGGCGCTGCTGCGCCGGGTGGGCCCAAACATATTCCCGCACCGGCGGGGGGCCCACGGTTGCGGGTTTGGCACCTCGGGGGGTCCCCTCAAGAACTGCCCCCGCCGACCCCTCCGCTCCTCCTCGCAGACCAAGGCGCAAAAATCCTCTATTGGGACCAGCGACTGGGAGGGGAGAGAAGGGGGGGGGCGAACGAGGAGGTTCTCCCCCGGTTGCCCGATGGATGGTTGTCCGCCGGTTGGTGGTTGCGCGGCACCGTCTCCTTCCTCTTCCATCTCCTCCGGTGAGGAAGGCACGGGGGGATCGGGTTATCCGCGGTTGGTTGTGCGAATCTAACCCGCCCGGCCTCCGCCTGCTGGGGCAGGGGGCAGATGGTCGGCAGGGCACCCTCACCCAACGGGTCCTCTTCTTCCTCTCGGCCACCTTTACCATGCTGCTGGTTGGTACCTGTAACGGAGGGGGATTACTCTACATTGGTTGGGTCTACTTTAAGAGTTGGGCCAACCTTATCCTTTTTTTATCCCCAACGATATAACCTACTAACAGATTGAAAGCATAATTAGTAAGACAATACACAGTTTGACATCCATTGACCCATACACAGCAAAAAAAAATATATAGATAAAGGTGGGGGGGGGGTGGTCCCTCAACAATAGAGGTACCAGTGTAGCAGCTAGACTCTTCGGGGTCGCAGACCGGGACGTCTTCCGCACGGGTGCGCCGGCGAAAAGGAGACATGCGGCGCTGACGTCTTGCGTGGACGACCCGGGCGCCTACGGTGTGGGGTCGGTTTAGTCGTCTCCACTGGCCTTATCACTCGGGACACCTCGCTGCGGCGTTGCATAGGGGTACGCTCGTTCGGACCTAGGGTGCCCGGTCGGGGCTGTTTCGATGGCCGGCCACGGCGACGTGACAATGATTCCTCTCCTAACGAGTCCGGATTCCTCATTTTCAATTGAGGGTCCGCAGGGTTTTCGGGTATCGAGGGTGGAGCGGTTGGTTCGCTTCTCGAACTCTCCTCGGCGTCGGGGGCGCGATAGGGTTTCAGGTCCTTGATATGCGCCCTTGGGTTCCCACGACTATCCGGGTCGCTCAGTTCGAAAACGACGGGGGATATTACTCGTACTATTCTATGCGGGCCACTGAATTTGGGCGCACGTTTAGCCGCAAAATTTTGAGCTCCCGACGATAGGAACCGTATGCGTCGTAGCACTAAATCGCCCACCTTGTATTCTACCTTACGATGGGAGCGATTATAGTATTCGGCTTGGCGCGTCGCGGCGCGCTCCAGGTTGCGATGTACCCAGTCGTGAATGAGAGGTAGCCTCCTCATTCGATCATGCCAGAATTCAGGATCCTTGGATAGTGTAAGTGGGGGAGGGGGAAGATCGGTACGTAGATTTCTAATGGCTACTGGATTGCGACCGAAATTCAGAAACGCGGGGGTCATTTTCGTGGACGACTGGACAGCCGTATTCAGGGCGAACGTAAGTTCTTCTAGGTGTACGTCCCAGTCGTGATGGGCGTGTGACACGAAGGTACACATCATCGTTTTGAGGGTCCGGTTTACCCTCTCGACTGGGTTTGCTTGGGCGTGATGCGGGGGGGTACGAGCGGGGGTTATGCCTAACTGCTTCAGGTGGGTCTGCACGTATGTGTTATCGTACTGCTTGGCATTGTCTGAGAGAAAATATCTTGGGCAACCCCATCGATTGATAACTAGGCTACTGAAGGCGGCCATTATGGCGGCACCTGTAGCCGCTCGAAGGGGTTTCACTTTCACATATTTAGTAAACATATCCTGAAAAACCACTACGAACTGGATTTGACGCTTGCTTGGGGGGGGGGTGGGTGGGGGGAGGGGGGGGTGGGGGGGGGCGGGGGGGTGGGTGAGGTTGATGGGTGAAGGGGGTTTTGGGGGGGGGTGGGGTGTAGGGGGGGGGTGGGGGCGAGGGGGGGGGGAGGGGGGGGGGTGTGGGTAGGGGAGGGGTGGGGAGGTGGGGGGGTGGGGGGGAGGGGGGTGGGGGGGGGGGGTGAAGAGTGGGGGGGTTGCGGGGGTCGAGGGGGGGGGGACGAGGGGGTGGTGGGGGGGGGGGGGGGGGGGGGGGGGGGGGGGGGGGGGGGTGGGAGGGGGGGGGGGGGGGGGGGGGGGGGGGGGGTGGGCGGGGGGGGGGGTGGGGGGGGGGTCCAAGGGGGGGGCGGGGCAGTCAGAAACGTGACCGTTGACGTAGTAAGTGTGCCCAGAGGGAGCCTTCGTGGACGGTCCATTGATCTTTCAGAACACCGTGCATCCATAGGGAAGTATCTTCGTTTAGTGATTCAGCGCTTTGTTAGTCGCGGGCCGGGGCCTGCTGAAGCACTGTAGACTGTTTTTATGTCTTCTGACAGACAGAGGCAGCGTTGGGCGGGGGCAGCATGCGACAATTAGTGACGTCCTCTCATGGAAAACACCGGGCCATAGAAGTCTTGGAATGAGCACGGTTATATGTAGCTTAATATCCAACTTCCCTAACTAGGCCGCTTAGGGGGCGTCAAACGTGCGCGATCGCTCAGCTGAGGGCACTGCACCGCGCTCCCCGAGCGGGAGACGAGTTTCCTCCAGGCGTCGAGGGGAGGTCAGTTGGAGGTGCGGGTGAGAGGGGGGGGGGGGGGACGGGGTGGGGTGCGTGGGACGTCGAAGAGCGGGAGGTGGGAGCTTGTGAGCCTTTCTAGAATATATCCGGTCATCCTCGATCCTCCAATCAGGATATTTCGAGGGAAATTTTCGGAATATTATCCATTTTCTGGGTGTACCACAGGTCGTTGTATCCCCCCAGGGCGCAAATGGGCGTATCGACATTTTCGTACATTCTCGA
>JAQOWT010000231.1:0-29589 GCA_030407085.1 Trichopria drosophilae | reverse complement strand
CATTTTCAATCAAGTTTTTCGTATCAAAATCGAAGTTGAAAACAATTGAAAGGTATATATCCTATTGTTTTCGATGTCGCTCTTCAAGATTCCGAGATCGAAATTGAGTTTCAGCCATAAGGAATTCCAATATGGCGCCGAATTGTTTAAGAAATTCCAAAAACTTGCCAATTATTTATTCCTATCAATTTTTTTCGAGCTATTAGAATATTGGAATTCTATTGGAACCGTGCATAATGGTGCATAAAACAGTTCAATTTTAAGAAAAAATGTTACTTTGATACCCCACATCATTGTAACGACCTCAAAATGGCGTCAACAATGACAATTTCTTTGAAAAATTTCTGAACGTTCTAACTCAAAAACTACGTGCTGTTATAAAAAATGCTAAGAATGAAAAGTTCTTAGAAATAATCGAGAAATATAGTGTATTTTTTTCAGATTTTTGTGATGACATTTTGAGAATTTTTTTTTCAAAATTGTAATTTATTTATGAAAAATTCTGAAAAAAGGTGGTGTATTCACTTATGAATTCTACGAGTTTTTTGTTCTTTGCAATTTTTTCCAGTTGATCATTTTTTGGGGGGAAAAATCCTAAACTGTAATATTTGAAATTCACTTATATCGAAAACTATTAACTTTTCGAGAAAATTGCAAAAAACAAATAACTCTTTGAATTCATCAGAGACTAAACTAAATTTTTTTCAGAATTTTTTGTAAATAAATTACAATTTTGAAAAAATGTTGAAAAAAAATGTCTGAAAATGTCATAAAAAAATTTTGAAAAAATTCCGCTATATCGTTTGATGAATTTTAAGAACTTTTCATTCCAGGCATTTTTTTTTTAAAAGTTCTAAGTTTTTGAGTTAGAGCGTCCACAAAGGACCCCGCACACTTTAGCTTGATTTGCGGGCCCGGTTAAATTTCCTGAAACTTCGCTAAGTTGTAGTCCAGTATAGCCCGAACAAAAGTTCTATATGGTAAAAGCCCCAAAAATCAATAGTTTTCGAGATAAAGTACTATACGATATAGTACGGGCGTACGATATAGGCCCCCGGATCCGAGACTTTCGCATTTATTTTTTACATGCAACAACAATATGCATAGGTTTTTTTGGTCGCTGATTACGAATGTGATAACAGATTTTAAAAATCTGATATCAGATACGTGATCAGCGACCCCAAAAACCCCAGAATAATGAGTTTCAAGCGATTTCCTTTAATTTTTCAAAAATTGTCCGCCATATTGGATCCGCCATTTTGAATTTTTAAAATCTGATATCACATTCGTAATCAGCGACCAAAAAAACCTATGAATATTGTTGTCGCATATAAAAAATAAATGCGAAAGTCTCGGATCCGGGGGCCTATATCGTACGCCCGGACTATATCGTATAGTACTTTATCTCGAAAACTATTGATTTTTGGGGCTTTTACCATATAGAACTTTTGTTCGGCCTGTTCTGGACTACAACTTAGCGAAGTTTCAGGAAATTTAACCGGGCCCGCAAATCAAGCTAAAGTGTGCGGGGTCCTTTCTCAAAGAAATTTTCATTGTTGCCGCCATTTTGAGGCTATTAGAATTACGTACGGTATAAAAGTAAAATTTTTTCTTAAAATTCAACTATTTTATGCACCATTATGCAAGGTTTCAACAAAATTGGCATTTCAGGCGTTATTGGGTTAAAAAAAGTTAATTAAATAAAAGTTAATGGGTTAAAAAAAGAACACGTGTATTTAATTTTTTTTGTTGTAGAATATGAAAAAAAAAATATGCCGCAGAATTTAAAATTTTAATTGTAAATCTGACGTGGAATGACCCATATATATTTGTATCTTAATTATGCGAAAATGTATGGTGTACATATATCGTTTTGCATATTCTGAAATAAGGTAATATATGATTAATATGCTATATCTGCATTGGGTTTAAAATAATTTCGTTGAAATTCAATAAATTACTTCGCTTAGTATTCTGCATGCTGTTGCCAAAAATGTATTGTAACAATAGAATATAACACGCACACATATAAGCAACGAGAATCTCCATTCCCCTTATCACGCTTTAAGATATTGTATTAAAAAACTATATTAGATTCCCATTGTGACACCAAACTTTATAGCATTTTCAATTGCGGATACAAACATATACCGAAATTCTGTTTCGATCATTGAAACATTTCAGGCAAGTACAAAACTGTTGATTTGCATGTATCTTAAAATTGAATTCCTGCTTATATATAACTGACGCCGACGTTCGTTCCAGATCATGCCCTTATAACGTAAAATTTCCCGCTCTTTCCAAATTCTCGGAAAAATAAGTGATTCCCATAAAAAAAACAATTCATTTTGAAATGACCGTAAAAAAATAGTAAAGGTCACAATGAATACGGTCATTACATATGTAGGGAAAATACTACAACTTTCGTATTTATCCCCTTGACAGTGTATGACGGCTATAGCCGCAAAAATAAAAGTGGCCAAGAATGCGCATAACGGCTATAGCCGCATCATAAAATAAACGAAGTAAAACTTCCTGAATTCGCTTGAAACTTGTTACTCGGGGGTTTTCGAGGTCGCTGATTACGAATCTGAAGTCAGATTTGCAAAATTCAAAATGCGGATCCAATATGGCGGATCAAATTTATAAAAAAGTGCTAAATTTGCTTGAAACTTGTTACTCGGGGGTTTTCGGGGTCGCTGATTACGAATCCGAAGTCAGATTTACGAAATTTAAAATGGCGGATCCAATATGGCGGATCAAATTTATAAAAATGTTATAAATTTGCTTGTAACTTAGTACTCGGGGGTTTTCGGAGTAGCCGATTACGAATCTGATATCAGCTTTATTAATTTCAAAATGGCGGATCAAATATGGTGGATAAACATCCGAAGTCAGATTTATGAAATTCAAAATGGCGGATCAAATTTATAAAAAAACGCTAAATTTCCTTGAAACTTGTTACTCGGGGGCTTTAGGGCGGATCGTATATCGTTTTGAACTTAATAAAGCTGATATCAGATTCGTAAACGGCGATCCCGAAAACCCCCGAGTACCAAGTTTCAAGCTATTCCGATGGAATTTTTGTCAACGCACTTTTGGCCAAAATAGTAAAATTGTCTTGCACTGACAAGGGGTTAACACTTTCCAAAAAATGGAATCTCCCTTAGTTATTGGACGGTTTTGTATGCTTCCTTTAATTACGAAAATTGCAATAATTATGTTGTTTCAAATAATCCATAAATTTCGACATTTTTATTAAAACAAATTAAATTCTATTAAATGTAAAAGAGTTGCGTATGAAAAATTGTATTATTAATGACAAAAAAATGAATTGTAATAAACCCTTTAGAAAAATTATACTTTTATTTTTTCTTTATTATTTCGGATATTACGGAAGCTGTATTTTAGATTTCATAGTTTACCTTGTGTACAATGCTTATTACAATTAGGCGATCAAAACGGGCCTGCGCGGTATTTCAGTGGGCCTCTGGATGGTAATTTTCTGTACTCCGAATTTTAATTTCTTGAATTATCATTACTTGAATGTAACCTTTGCGCAAATTTTTACTACGATATTCCTGTTCAGCGCACCATATTATATGGATCTTTCGCCAATATAATCAGAAATGTCATCAAAAGTAAAAAAATGCTTCTTCTTCCACAAATGTAATTAATTTTGAATGGATCGATCACAGTAATTTACATGGATGCTTTTAAAAACATTTATTTTACGATATTTAAATATATGTTGTCCTTTCAGATTGCAACAACGTTGAAAATTCCCTGCAATGTCCAATTTAGCGATAAATTGAGGCATTTGTGGAATGAAAATAACTCTACTTTGCAGTTATAAGACTCTAATTTGTTACACGCAAAAAATGAGCAAGTAACAAATAAAAAAAAGCAACAAAAACTAGTACATTCAGCAACTGAATCACAGAAGAAGAAAGACAATAATAAAATACGACGGAAGGTAAAAGATGACGTGGGAAACGAGTACTACGTTGTTGATGTTAGGGGTGATGGCAACTGTTTATTTAGATGTTTAGCACACTACGTGTATGGAGATGAACAGTTGCATCTACGTGTTCGCGAAAATATAGTGAAATATATAGTAGATAATTGGGCTAAACAACATAACATTTTGATCAGCACTTTGGATGAAGACGCGGTATGCGAAAATGCGGACACGTACGAACGGAGTATGAGCTCCAGTGGGATCTATGGAACCGATTACGAACTAAGTGTTTTCGTTCGATTATACAAGATTATAATGACAGTATATCGTGAAATACGTCGAACGAAAATTACTAAAGTTCAAAAACTTGACCTTCCCGATGGTGAAGATGTCAGAGGGACAGACATGATAATCATGTTTACGGGAAATGTACGCAACGGTCATTGGGTAGTTTTGGAACCCGTGAAAGAAATACCAAAAGTTGTGATAAATGAAAGACACCTAAAAGACGCGAAAACACGTAAGAATTCAAAACGGAAAGAAGAAAAGGAAGAAAAGAAACCAAGAACAGCCTCATTAAAGACATTGCAGAAGCAAATTGAAAAACAGAATGAAACACATGAAAAGAACAACGAACAAAGGGAAATATGTAAGCAGAAAATGAAGGAGGAAGAATTAGAAAACATGCGACAAAACATACCACATGCGAAAATACGCGAAAAAAAGGAAATGCATGAAGTGCAAGAAGAAAAATGTCAGAAAAACATACAAAAAGAAGTACAAAGTAAAAGCACAATAAGTTGTGAACAGGAAGCAGACACCGTTAACACGCGTTTAGTGGAAAACGCAGAAGAAGAATGTGAAAGGCGTGAAAAAGAAATAGAAGATGAAGAAAACATCGAAACAGATGGATTGAAGGAGAAACAACACGAAGACAATTCGCGGAAAGAAATGCGCAAGAAAATAGTGACAGAGAACAAGAAGAGAAAATAGGCGAACAGTTAATACATGAAGAAGAAAGGCATGAAGAGAACACAATTCAGGAACGAGAACAAGAAATATCTCATTCAAAGACGCTAGGAGACGGACGTAGTAAACCTACATTAAGTTGGGAAAAGGTAGAAGACAAACTTGACACACGTCAATTGGATATCGTACAAGAAGGGTATGAAACGTGCGAAAAAAAACAGAAGGTGAAGAAAAGCGCCAAAGAGAAAGAATGGAAGAAGAAGAGTGTCTTCCAAACTATTCAAATGAAGGCAGATATTGGCAGGAAGTAATGGACGAAGAAACGCCGTTTGGAGAATCCCTAAATCCAGTTACTTCAGCAATAGATTGTTCAGAACAATTGCATCTATAGATTGTTCAGAACAATTGCATCTATAGATTGTTCAGAACAATTGCAATCTGTAGATTGTGTGGGAGCTGTTGATAATTAAACGGACACTTCGGTAGAATACCAGATCCAACATCGATCGTCTGAAAGACGATGTTACACCAACAGCAAATTATTACAGAACAGCAAGGAAATGAACAGTTATGATTTTGTTACAGATAGCGACAATACTAGCACTGTTCAATCGTCTAATAGTAGCAGCAGTATGGAGAGCTTAAACAGCGTAACCTTCAGCACATCAGATGGCGAAAGCAGCAACATTTCAAGTATTGTTACGAAAAGCAGTAAGACGAAGAAGAACAAAAAATGCCGAAATGTTGAAAAAAATAAATCAAAAAAGGTTAAACCGGAGATATCAGTGGAGCGTAAAAGAGTACAAATGTTCCCAATAAATTTAGGATCGTACTACGCACCATCCACAATTTTCACAACAAGTGAAGGTTTAATGATGAAGATAAAGTTCGTAAAGCAATTGAGGAAATAATGCTGTACAATGTTCATTGTACGTGTATTCTACAATTTTATGGTAGTATACGCTACAATAGGTTAGATGTCGTTGGTTAGGCAAAGTGCAAAACACCTGATCATGAACAAAGGTATCGGTTTGCAATTGATCATTTGCATGAAAGTACAGCACGAATAATAATAACAAGTGACAAAGCAATCAAATACGTCCATAACAAGCCTATTGACGCGTACGTTTTTCGACAGCTACGAGGCGTAGAACGGAAAAGATGGCAGAAGGAAATGCGATATCGGGGAGTAGCCGATTACCTTAAAGAAATTATAAATGAGACCAGTAAAGAATTAAAAGAAGATGGACATCCTCAAGATTTGCGTCCGCAGTACGTTTTATACAAAGCGAAATCAGAAGACAATTGTCAAGAGCGTTTGTCTCTACAGTCGCGTGATTTGTCAGATCTTATGCAGCTGTGGATACAAGAACAAGATTTAAAAGATCCCTTCCTGCGGTACGTATCTCTACCACTTACGGCAATGATGTACACGGAAGAAGATCTGCTGACATTAATTGGTCAAAAAGAGATTACATTTCACTTCGACGCGACAGGATCCGTGGTGAGGAAACCTACCAATCTGAAGTGCAAACGGATATTATATTATTGCCTCCTGTTCAAGCACGACGTGGAAACGGTAAAAATGGCACAAATGATTACGGCTGAGCATGGAGAAGTTTCAGTTAGTACATTTTTGAAAAACTACAAGCATTTTGTCATGAAGAGATATACTAAATGGCCACTTGCTAAACTGATTGTAGTCGATTGGTCGTAGGCATTGCTACATTCCGTTTCACAAGAATGGAACTCGAAGACTATGTCGGAATATATTAACATAATGTATGACGTCTGCGTGAAAGGAGTTTCGCCTCCGAAAGAGTTTACCCTGATAATGATATGTTATGCGCATTTCATGAAAATTATGTCAAAAACAATAAAAGACACTTACCCCGAGTTCCAACGTATCAAATCCATGTTAATGGAATGCATGGTACTTTTGATACTTTGCAGAACGATGAAAAGTTTGGATGAAACGTTCAAACACATGTGCACATTACTTCTAACGACAAGAAAAACACAAGCGAAAGATGCTCTTACTGTTTTGCGTAATATAGTGAGTAAAAAAAAGAAACGATGCAGAAGTACCTCGACCAACCGGATGCGGACGAAGAAAGTGAGCAAGGAGTATATTCAATTGAATACGATGAAAGAGAACACGCAATGTTCAGGAAATCACCGTTTTATATTAGGTACAATAGAATAATGTGCGAAATACAGTCGCGTATGACAGAGGATGACAGTGATGACGAAAATGATGAACTGAATGAGTATTACGTACCTGCATTCATGGAACATGTTTTAACTCGATGGATGCCATATGCTATACTTTGTACTAGTTTAACTCCGGACATGTGTGATATAAATATTTCGCACGTAACAAATGCGTACATTGAAAGTAACAACAGAGTTACAAAACACATAGTGTTAAAAGACAGATGCGACTCATCCATCGCAGACGTAGTTCGAATTCTGAAAACAGATAGCAAAAGTACATTCTCAGCAATAGAATTGAATGCCAAAATTAAGGACGGAAAAAGTTCAATTCCGAAACCTAAATATCCAGAAACATCTGATATTTCCGCTGAAGAACAATGGATGAAGAAAAAAACTATTCCAAAAAGAGGGAAAAGGTATAGTGATACACCACTGCTCAAATCATTTTGCAACACAATGGATGTTGATGGATTCGACAAGAATGATAACATAGATGTTATACCGATGCAAGTAGAGGATAAACCTGTCCATAAGTGTGCCATGAAACAAAGAAAAAGGAAACGGAACCTTAAAGATGCTACAACACTGCAGATTGTAAACGATGGTACACCCGAAAATATTACCAGTGTAATAGAATTCCGAACACCGCATAAGGAATGTGAAAAGTTTTACAATGGCTTAATGAAAGATCCCAACTATTACATGCGGTCAAAGTCCAGCAGATTAATAGTTGGCCAGTATTTTTCTGAAAAGATACTAACTATGAGTGTATTCCAGTTGACAGCCAGGCAGTTTGCTACGCTGGAGGATGGAAGGTGGCTTGATGGAATTGTCCTGGACTCATTCGCTGCATCGCATGTTGATGAGTGGACAAATGTCACATACATTTCCACCGATGACACGTCTGTTGTACTAGGAAACTATAGTGGAAAAAGAATAAATAAAAATAGAGGACTGTATACCAATGACAAACCTCTAGGCAATATATTAATAATGCCATACTTGTATGAAGGACACTGGAGGCTATTGATTAGCGACATTGCAATGAAGAAATTAGTTTTGTACGATCCATATGGACATGAATGTGATAGAACCAGGGTCGTGGAAGCATTCCAGAAGTATACGGCATCCTGTGCTTATTCTTCTCTTCATGCACTTAAAGATATTTGCTGGAGTATTACTGAGGACTCAACTCGTCCATTTCAAGATCAAAATGATGGGCACAGTTCTGGAATATACAGGGTGATCCAAAAGTCCCGGAACAGCAAAATATCTCAGCGGGAGTGCATTTTCGAAGAAAATGTTTCAGACAAAAGTTTCAGGATTTTTCCCTGGCTATTTAATGGCGATATTGAATTTGACCTTGAACATGACCTTGAAGGTTATTTCCAGGTCAAGTTAATTTTTTTAAATGGGAACCCCTATTTTTTTTCATGGATTCTGAAAGAGCGGGAAATTCTACGTCCGAGTATGATATGATCGATTTTTCCGTCAAGGTCATTTCAAGGTGAAACATAAAACTCCTGTAACGGCGAAATATCTCAGAGGGTGTGCATTTCTTTGGAAATTGTTTCAGACAAAAGTTTAAGGATTTTTCCTGGGATATTTAATGGTAGCACAGAATTTGACCTTGAACATGACCTTGAAGGTTATTTCAAGGTCAAGTTTGTTTTTTTTAATGGAAACTGCTATTTTTTTTTTCACGGATTCGGAGAGAGCACAACATTTTACGTCCAAATATGCTATGGCCGTTTTTTTCGGCAATGTCATTTGAAGGTCAAACTTAAAACTCCCGGAACAGCGAATTAACTCAGCAAGAGGCACCATCGAATTTAACCTTGAAAATTACCTTGAGGCTTATTCTAAGCTCAAGACTATTTTTTTTTTAATTGGAACCCCGTTTTATTTTCGTAATGTTTCCAGAGTTTCCAGAGTGCAATGCATTATCATTGTTCCCGGATAAAAATATACATTTTTTTTTTACATCCGATACGTTTATAAATACCGTATGTATGGGTAACATTTTTACACATAACAGCCGCGAATTAGTCAGCTGATTGTAATATTTATTAAAATAATACATTCCGGCAAACGTACCAGTACCTTTCCCGGAAAGAACTTGTAAAAATTTTCGAAAAAAAAATTTTACTGAAAGGGCATGAAAAAATTTTTTAAATTAATACTTACCCTCTGCGAGCCCAAAGAACAGTTTCTGGAACAAATCCCATCGTCAATTTTTATTTCTTAACAATTTGTAAAAATCTTGGTAAAAAAATTTATTCTAAAATACAAGGGGACCTTCGACCGACCATCCTTGCATTTTAACTTGGGATTTTCGCGGGGATAGTCGAAAATAGTACGATATTCGTCGGAAATTGTACGATTTGGAGGAAATACATGGAAAATGGCCAAACATCCGCGAATTAGTCAGCTGATTGTAATATTTATTAAAATAATACATTCCGGCAAACGTACCAGTACCTTCCCCGGAAAGAACTTGTAAAACTTTTCGAAGAAAAAATTTTACTGAAAGGGCATGAAAAAATTTTTTAAATTAATACTTACCCTCTGCGAGCCCAAAGAACAGTTTCTGGAACAAATCCCATCGGCAATTTTTATTTATTAACAATTTAAAATACAAGGGGACCTTCGACCGACCATCCTTGCATTTTAACTTGGGATTTTCGCGGGGATAGTCGAAAATAGTACGATATTCGTCGGAAATTGTACGATTTGGAGGAAATACATGGAAAATGGCCAAACAGCCGCGAATTAGTCAGCTGATTGTAATATTTATTAAAATAATACATTCCGGCAAACGTACCAGTACCTTCCCCGGAAAGAACTTTTCGAAGAAAAAGTTTTACTGAAAGGGGATGAAAAAATTTTTTAAATTAATACTTACCCTCTGCGAGCCCAAAGAACAGTTTCTGGAACAAATCCCATCGGCAATTTTTATTTATTAACAATTTAAAATACAAGGGGACCTTCGACCGACCATCCTTGCATTTTAACTTGGGATTTTCGCGGGGATAGTCGAAAATAGTACGATATTCGTCGGAAATTGTACGATTTGGAGGAAATACATGGAAAATGGCCAAACATCCGCGAATTAGTCAGCTGATTGTAATATTTATTAAAATAATACATTCCGGCAAACGTACCAGTACCTTTCCCGGAAAGAACTTGTAAAACTTTTCGAAGAAAAAATTTTACTGAAAGGGCATGAAAAAATTTTTTAAATTAATACTTACCCTCTGCGAGCCCAAAGAACAGTTTCTGGAACAAATCCCATCGTCAATTTTTATTTCTTAACAATTTGTAAAAATCTTGGTAAAAAAATTTATTCTAAAATACAAGGGGACCTTCGACCGACCATCCTTGCATTTTAACTTGGGATTTTCGCGGGGATAGTCGAAAATAGTACGATATTCGTCGGAAATTGTACGATTTGGAGGAAATACATGGAAAATGGCCAAACAGCCGCGAATTAGTCAGCTGATTGTAATATTTATTAAAATAATACATTCCGGCAAACGTACCAGTACCTTCCCCGGAAAGAACTTTTCGAAGAAAAAGTTTTACTGAAAGGGGATGAAAAAATTTTTTAAATTAATACTTACCCTCTGCGAGCCCAAAGAACAGTTTCTGGAACAAATCCCATCGGCAATTTTTATTTATTAACAATTTAAAATACAAGGGGACCTTCGACCGACCATCCTTGCATTTTAACTTGGGATTTTCGCGGGGATAGTCGAAAATAGTACGATATTCGTCGGAAATTGTACGATTTGGAGGAAATACATGGAAAATGGCCAAACATCCGCGAATTAGTCAGCTGATTGTAATATTTATTAAAATAATACATTCCGGCAAACGTACCAGTACCTTTCCCGGAAAGAACTTGTAAAACTTTTCGAAGAAAAAATTTTACTGAAAGGGCATGAAAAAATTTTTTAAATTAATACTTACCCTCTGCGAGCCCAAAGAACAGTTTCTGGAACAAATCCCATCGTCAATTTTTATTTCTTAACAATTTGTAAAAATCTTGGTAAAAAAATTTATTCTAAAATACAAGGGGACCTTCGACCGACCATCCTTGCATTTTAACTTGGGATTTTCGCGGGGATAGTCGAAAATAGTACGATATTCGTCGGAAATTGTACGATTTGGAGGAAATACATGGAAAATGGCCAAACAGCCGCGAATTAGTCAGCTGATTGTAATATTTATTAAAATAATACATTCCGGCAAACGTACCAGTACCTTCCCCGGAAAGAACTTTTCGAAGAAAAAGTTTTACTGAAAGGGGATGAAAAAATTTTTTAAATTAATACTTACCCTCTGCGAGCCCAAAGAACAGTTTCTGGAACAAATCCCATCGGCAATTTTTATTTATTAACAATTTAAAATACAAGGGGACCTTCGACCGACCATCCTTGCATTTTAACTTGGGATTTTCGCGGGGATAGTCGAAAATAGTACGATATTCGTCGGAAATTGTACGATTTGGAGGAAATACATGGAAAATGGCCAAACATCCGCGAATTAGTCAGCTGATTGTAATATTTATTAAAATAATACATTCCGGCAAACGTACCAGTACCTTTCCCGGAAAGAACTTGTAAAACTTTTCGAAGAAAAAATTTTACTGAAAGGGCATGAAAAAATTTTTTAAATTAATACTTACCCTCTGCGAGCCCAAAGAACAGTTTCTGGAACAAATCCCATCGTCAATTTTTATTTCTTAACAATTTGTAAAAATCTTGGTAAAAAAATTTATTCTAAAATACAAGGGGACCTTCGACCGACCATCCTTGCATTTTAACTTGGGATTTTCGCGGGGATAGTCGAAAATAGTACGATATTCGTCGGAAATTGTACGATTTGGAGGAAATACATGGAAAATGGCCAAACAGCCGCGAATTAGTCAGCTGATTGTAATATTTATTAAAATAATACATTCCGGCAAACGTACCAGTACCTTCCCCGGAAAGAACTTTTCGAAGAAAAAGTTTTACTGAAAGGGGATGAAAAAATTTTTTAAATTAATACTTACCCTCTGCGAGCCCAAAGAACAGTTTCTGGAACAAATCCCATCGGCAATTTTTATTTATTAACAATTTAAAATACAAGGGGACCTTCGACCGACCATCCTTGCATTTTAACTTGGGATTTTCGCGGGGATAGTCGAAAATAGTACGATATTCGTCGGAAATTGTACGATTTGGAGGAAATACATGGAAAATGGCCAAACATCCGCGAATTAGTCAGCTGATTGTAATATTTATTAAAATAATACATTCCGGCAAACGTACCAGTACCTTCACCGGAAAGAACTTGTAAAACTTTTCGAAGAAAAAATTTTACTGAAAGGGCATGAAAAAATTTTTTAAATTAATACTTACCCTCTGCGAGCCCAAAGAACAGTTTCTGGAACAAATCCCATCGTCAATTTTTATTTCTTAACAATTTGTAAAAATCTTGGTAAAAAAATTTATTCTAAAATACAAGGGGACCTTCGACCGACCATCCTTGCATTTTAACTTGGGATTTTCGCGGGGATAGTCGAAAATAGTACGATATTCGTCGGAAATTGTACGATTTGGAGGAAATACATGGAAAATGGCCAAACATCCGCGAATTAGTCAGCTGATTGTAATATTTATTAAAATAATACATTCCGGCAAACGTACCAGTACCTTCCCCGGAAAGAACTTTTCGAAGAAAAAGTTTTACTGAAAGGGGATGAAAAAATTTTTTAAATTAATACTTACCCTCTGCGAGCCCAAAGAACAGTTTCTGGAACAAATCCCATCGGCAATTTTTATTTATTAACAATTTAAAATACAAGGGGACCTTCGACCGACCATCCTTGCATTTTAACTTGGGATTTTCGCGGGGATAGTCGAAAATAGTACGATATTCGTCGGAAATTGTACGATTTGGAGGAAATACATGGAAAATGGCCAAACATCCGCGAATTAGTCAGCTGATTGTAATATTTATTAAAATAATACATTCCGGCAAACGTACCAGTACCTTCACCGGAAAGAACTTGTAAAACTTTTCGAAGAAAAAATTTTACTGAAAGGGCATGAAAAAATTTTTTAAATTAATACTTACCCTCTGCGAGCCCAAAGAACAGTTTCTGGAACAAATCCCATCGGCAATTTTTATTTATTAACAATTTAAAATACAAGGGGACCTTCGACCGACCATCCTTGCATTTTAACTTGGGATTTTCGCGGGGATAGTCGAAAATAGTACGATATTCGTCGGAAATTGTACGATTTGGAGGAAATACATGGAAAATGGCCAAACAGCCGCGAATTAGTCAGCTGATTGTAATATTTATTAAAATAATACATTCCGGCAAACGTACCAGTACCTTCCCCGGAAAGAACTTTTCGAAGAAAAAGTTTTACTGAAAGGGGATGAAAAAATTTTTTAAATTAATACTTACCCTCTGCGAGCCCAAAGAACAGTTTCTGGAACAAATCCCATCGGCAATTTTTATTTATTAACAATTTAAAATACAAGGGGACCTTCGACCGACCATCCTTGCATTTTAACTTGGGATTTTCGCGGGGATAGTCGAAAATAGTACGATATTCGTCGGAAATTGTACGATTTGGAGGAAATGCATGGAAAATGGCCAAACATCCGCGAATTAGTCAGCTGATTGTAATATTTATTAAAATAATACATTCCGGCAAACGTACCAGTACCTTCCCGGGAAAGAACTTGTAAAACTTTTCGAAGAAAAAATTTTGCTGAAAGGGCATGAAAAAATTTTTTAAATTAATACTTACCCTCTGCGAGCCCAAAGAACAGTTTCTGGAACAAATCCCATCGTCAATTTTTATTTCTTAACAATTTGTAAAAATCTTGGTAAAAAAATTTATTCTAAAATACAAGGGGACCTTCGACCGACCATCCTTGCATTTTAACTTGGGATTTTCGCGGGGATAGTCGAAAATAGTACGATATTCGTCGGAAATTGTACGATTTGGAGGAAATACATGGAAAATGGCCAAACAGCCGCGAATTAGTCAGCTGATTGTAATATTTATTAAAATAATACATTCCGGCAAACGTACCAGTACCTTCCCCGGAAAGAACTTTTCGAAGAAAAAGTTTTACTGAAAGGGGATGAAAAAATTTTTTAAATTAATACTTACCCTCTGCGAGCCCAAAGAACAGTTTCTGGAACAAATCCCATCGGCAATTTTTATTTATTAACAATTTAAAATACAAGGGGACCTTCGACCGACCATCCTTGCATTTTAACTTGGGATTTTCGCGGGGATAGTCGAAAATAGTACGATATTCGTCGGAAATTGTACGATTTGGAGGAAATACATGGAAAATGGCCAAACATCCGCGAATTAGTCAGCTGATTGTAATATTTATTAAAATAATACATTCCGGCAAACGTACCAGTACCTTTCCCGGAAAGAACTTGTAAAACTTTTCGAAGAAAAAATTTTACTGAAAGGGCATGAAAAAATTTTTTAAATTAATACTTACCCTCTGCGAGCCCAAAGAACAGTTTCTGGAACAAATCCCATCGTCAATTTTTATTTCTTAACAATTTGTAAAAATCTTGGTAAAAAAATTTATTCTAAAATACAAGGGGACCTTCGACCGACCATCCTTGCATTTTAACTTGGGATTTTCGCGGGGATAGTCGAAAATAGTACGATATTCGTCGGAAATTGTACGATTTGGAGGAAATACATGGAAAATGGCCAAACATCCGCGAATTAGTCAGCTGATTGTAATATTTATTAAAATAATACATTCCGGCAAACGTACCAGTACCTTCCCCGGAAAGAACTTTTCGAAGAAAAAGTTTTACTGAAAGGGGATGAAAAAATTTTTTAAATTAATACTTACCCTCTGCGAGCCCAAAGAACAGTTTCTGGAACAAATCCCATCGGCAATTTTTATTTATTAACAATTTAAAATACAAGGGGACCTTCGACCGACCATCCTTGCATTTTAACTTGGGATTTTCGCGGGGATAGTCGAAAATAGTACGATATTCGTCGGAAATTGTACGATTTGGAGGAAATACATGGAAAATGGCCAAACATCCGCGAATTAGTCAGCTGATTGTAATATTTATTAAAATAATACATTCCGGCAAACGTACCAGTACCTTCACCGGAAAGAACTTGTAAAACTTTTCGAAGAAAAAATTTTACTGAAAGGGCATGAAAAAATTTTTTAAATTAATACTTACCCTCTGCGAGCCCAAAGAACAGTTTCTGGAACAAATCCCATCGTCAATTTTTATTTCTTAACAATTTGTAAAAATCTTGGTAAAAAAATTTATTCTAAAATACAAGGGGACCTTCGACCGACCATCCTTGCATTTTAACTTGGGATTTTCGCGGGGATAGTCGAAAATAGTACGATATTCGTCGGAAATTGTACGATTTGGAGGAAATACATGGAAAATGGCCAAACATCCGCGAATTAGTCAGCTGATTGTAATATTTATTAAAATAATACATTCCGGCAAACGTACCAGTACCTTCCCCGGAAAGAACTTTTCGAAGAAAAAGTTTTACTGAAAGGGGATGAAAAAATTTTTTAAATTAATACTTACCCTCTGCGAGCCCAAAGAACAGTTTCTGGAACAAATCCCATCGGCAATTTTTATTTATTAACAATTTAAAATACAAGGGGACCTTCGACCGACCATCCTTGCATTTTAACTTGGGATTTTCGCGGGGATAGTCGAAAATAGTACGATATTCGTCGGAAATTGTACGATTTGGAGGAAATACATGGAAAATGGCCAAACATCCGCGAATTAGTCAGCTGATTGTAATATTTATTAAAATAATACATTCCGGCAAACGTACCAGTACCTTCACCGGAAAGAACTTGTAAAACTTTTCGAAGAAAAAATTTTACTGAAAGGGCATGAAAAAATTTTTTAAATTAATACTTACCCTCTGCGAGCCCAAAGAACAGTTTCTGGAACAAATCCCATCGTCAATTTTTATTTCTTAACAATTTGTAAAAATCTTGGTAAAAAAATTTATTCTAAAATACAAGGGGACCTTCGACCGACCATCCTTGCATTTTAACTTGGGATTTTCGCGGGGATAGTCGAAAATAGTACGATATTCGTCGGAAATTGTACGATTTGGAGGAAATACATGGAAAATGGCCAAACAGCCGCGAATTAGTCAGCTGATTGTAATATTTATTAAAATAATACATTCCGGCAAACGTACCAGTACCTTCCCCGGAAAGAACTTTTCGAAGAAAAAGTTTTACTGAAAGGGGATGAAAAAATTTTTTAAATTAATACTTACCCTCTGCGAGCCCAAAGAACAGTTTCTGGAACAAATCCCATCGGCAATTTTTATTTATTAACAATTTAAAATACAAGGGGACCTTCGACCGACCATCCTTGCATTTTAACTTGGGATTTTCGCGGGGATAGTCGAAAATAGTACGATATTCGTCGGAAATTGTACGATTTGGAGGAAATACATGGAAAATGGCCAAACATCCGCGAATTAGTCAGCTGATTGTAATATTTATTAAAATAATACATTCCGGCAAACGTACCAGTACCTTTCCCGGAAAGAACTTGTAAAACTTTTCGAAGAAAAAATTTTACTGAAAGGGCATGAAAAAATTTTTTAAATTAATACTTACCCTCTGCGAGCCCAAAGAACAGTTTCTGGAACAAATCCCATCGTCAATTTTTATTTCTTAACAATTTGTAAAAATCTTGGTAAAAAAATTTATTCTAAAATACAAGGGGACCTTCGACCGACCATCCTTGCATTTTAACTTGGGATTTTCGCGGGGATAGTCGAAAATAGTACGATATTCGTCGGAAATTGTACGATTTGGAGGAAATACATGGAAAATGGCCAAACATCCGCGAATTAGTCAGCTGATTGTAATATTTATTAAAATAATACATTCCGGCAAACGTACCAGTACCTTCCCCGGAAAGAACTTTTCGAAGAAAAAGTTTTACTGAAAGGGGATGAAAAAATTTTTTAAATTAATACTTACCCTCTGCGAGCCCAAAGAACAGTTTCTGGAACAAATCCCATCGGCAATTTTTATTTATTAACAATTTAAAATACAAGGGGACCTTCGACCGACCATCCTTGCATTTTAACTTGGGATTTTCGCGGGGATAGTCGAAAATAGTACGATATTCGTCGGAAATTGTACGATTTGGAGGAAATACATGGAAAATGGCCAAACATCCGCGAATTAGTCAGCTGATTGTAATATTTATTAAAATAATACATTCCGGCAAACGTACCAGTACCTTTCCCGGAAAGAACTTGTAAAACTTTTCGAAGAAAAAATTTTACTGAAAGGGCATGAAAAAATTTTTTAAATTAATACTTACCCTCTGCGAGCCCAAAGAACAGTTTCTGGAACAAATCCCATCGTCAATTTTTATTTCTTAACAATTTGTAAAAATCTTGGTAAAAAAATTTATTCTAAAATACAAGGGGACCTTCGACCGACCATCCTTGCATTTTAACTTGGGATTTTCGCGGGGATAGTCGAAAATAGTACGATATTCGTCGGAAATTGTACGATTTGGAGGAAATACATGGAAAATGGCCAAACAGCCGCGAATTAGTCAGCTGATTGTAATATTTATTAAAATAATACATTCCGGCAAACGTACCAGTACCTTCCCCGGAAAGAACTTTTCGAAGAAAAAGTTTTACTGAAAGGGGATGAAAAAATTTTTTAAATTAATACTTACCCTCTGCGAGCCCAAAGAACAGTTTCTGGAACAAATCCCATCGGCAATTTTTATTTATTAACAATTTAAAATACAAGGGGACCTTCGACCGACCATCCTTGCATTTTAACTTGGGATTTTCGCGGGGATAGTCGAAAATAGTACGATATTCGTCGGAAATTGTACGATTTGGAGGAAATACATGGAAAATGGCCAAACATCCGCGAATTAGTCAGCTGATTGTAATATTTATTAAAATAATACATTCCGGCAAACGTACCAGTACCTTCACCGGAAAGAACTTGTAAAACTTTTCGAAGAAAAAATTTTACTGAAAGGGCATGAAAAAATTTTTTAAATTAATACTTACCCTCTGCGAGCCCAAAGAACAGTTTCTGGAACAAATCCCATCGTCAATTTTTATTTCTTAACAATTTGTAAAAATCTTGGTAAAAAAATTTATTCTAAAATACAAGGGGACCTTCGACAGACCATCCTTGCATTTTAACTTGGGATTTTCGCGGGGATAGTCGAAAATAGTACGATATTCGTCGGAAATTGTACGATTTGGAGGAAATGCATGGAAAATGGCCAAACATCCGCGAATTAGTCAGCTGATTGTAATATTTATTAAAATAATACATTCCGGCAAACGTACCAGTACCTTCCCCAGAAAGAACTTGTAAAACTTTTCGAAGAAAAAATTTTGCTGAAAGGGCATGAAAAAATTTTTTAAATTAATACTTACCCTCTGCGAGCCCAAAGAACAGTTTCTGGAACAAATCCCATCGTCAATTTTTATTTCTTAACAATTTGTAAAAATCTTGGTAAAAAAATTTATTCTAAAATACAAGGGGACCTTCGACCGACCATCCTTGCATTTTAACTTGGGATTTTCGCGGGGATAGTCGAAAATAGTACGATATTCGTCGGAAATTGTACGATTTGGAGGAAATACATGGAAAATGGCCAAACAGCCGCGAATTAGTCAGCTGATTGTAATATTTATTAAAATAATACATTCCGGCAAACGTACCAGTACCTTCCCCGGAAAGAACTTTTCGAAGAAAAAGTTTTACTGAAAGGGGATGAAAAAATTTTTTAAATTAATACTTACCCTCTGCGAGCCCAAAGAACAGTTTCTGGAACAAATCCCATCGGCAATTTTTATTTATTAACAATTTAAAATACAAGGGGACCTTCGACCGACCATCCTTGCATTTTAACTTGGGATTTTCGCGGGGATAGTCGAAAATAGTACGATATTCGTCGGAAATTGTACGATTTGGAGGAAATACATGGAAAATGGCC
This sequence comes from Trichopria drosophilae, assembly GCA_030407085.1. NCBI lineage: Eukaryota > Metazoa > Arthropoda > Insecta > Hymenoptera > Diapriidae > Trichopria > Trichopria drosophilae. The sequence continues at coordinate 10,378 of JAQOWT010000231.1, read as the reverse complement.
AAACATCCGCGAATTAGTCAGCTGATTGTAATATTTATTAAAATAATACATTCCGGCAAACGTACCAGTACCTTTCCCGGAAAGAACTTGTAAAACTTTTCGAAGAAAAAATTTTACTGAAAGGGCATGAAAAAATTTTTTAAATTAATACTTACCCTCTGCGAGCCCAAAGAACAGTTTCTGGAACAAATCCCATCGTCAATTTTTATTTCTTAACAATTTGTAAAAATCTTGGTAAAAAAATTTATTCTAAAATACAAGGGGACCTTCGACCGACCATCCTTGCATTTTAACTTGGGATTTTCGCGGGGATAGTCGAAAATAGTACGATATTCGTCGGAAATTGTACGATTTGGAGGAAATACATGGAAAATGGCCAAACATCCGCGAATTAGTCAGCTGATTGTAATATTTATTAAAATAATACATTCCGGCAAACGTACCAGTACCTTCCCCGGAAAGAACTTTTCGAAGAAAAAGTTTTACTGAAAGGGGATGAAAAAATTTTTTAAATTAATACTTACCCTCTGCGAGCCCAAAGAACAGTTTCTGGAACAAATCCCATCGGCAATTTTTATTTATTAACAATTTAAAATACAAGGGGACCTTCGACCGACCATCCTTGCATTTTAACTTGGGATTTTCGCGGGGATAGTCGAAAATAGTACGATATTCGTCGGAAATTGTACGATTTGGAGGAAATACATGGAAAATGGCCAAACATCCGCGAATTAGTCAGCTGATTGTAATATTTATTAAAATAATACATTCCGGCAAACGTACCAGTACCTTTCCCGGAAAGAACTTGTAAAACTTTTCGAAGAAAAAATTTTACTGAAAGGGCATGAAAAAATTTTTTAAATTAATACTTACCCTCTGCGAGCCCAAAGAACAGTTTCTGGAACAAATCCCATCGTCAATTTTTATTTCTTAACAATTTGTAAAAATCTTGGTAAAAAAATTTATTCTAAAATACAAGGGGACCTTCGACCGACCATCCTTGCATTTTAACTTGGGATTTTCGCGGGGATAGTCGAAAATAGTACGATATTCGTCGGAAATTGTACGATTTGGAGGAAATACATGGAAAATGGCCAAACAGCCGCGAATTAGTCAGCTGATTGTAATATTTATTAAAATAATACATTCCGGCAAACGTACCAGTACCTTCCCCGGAAAGAACTTTTCGAAGAAAAAGTTTTACTGAAAGGGGATGAAAAAATTTTTTAAATTAATACTTACCCTCTGCGAGCCCAAAGAACAGTTTCTGGAACAAATCCCATCGGCAATTTTTATTTATTAACAATTTAAAATACAAGGGGACCTTCGACCGACCATCCTTGCATTTTAACTTGGGATTTTCGCGGGGATAGTCGAAAATAGTACGATATTCGTCGGAAATTGTACGATTTGGAGGAAATACATGGAAAATGGCCAAACATCCGCGAATTAGTCAGCTGATTGTAATATTTATTAAAATAATACATTCCGGCAAACGTACCAGTACCTTCACCGGAAAGAACTTGTAAAACTTTTCGAAGAAAAAATTTTACTGAAAGGGCATGAAAAAATTTTTTAAATTAATACTTACCCTCTGCGAGCCCAAAGAACAGTTTCTGGAACAAATCCCATCGTCAATTTTTATTTCTTAACAATTTGTAAAAATCTTGGTAAAAAAATTTATTCTAAAATACAAGGGGACCTTCGACCGACCATCCTTGCATTTTAACTTGGGATTTTCGCGGGGATAGTCGAAAATAGTACGATATTCGTCGGAAATTGTACGATTTGGAGGAAATGCATGGAAAATGGCCAAACATCCGCGAATTAGTCAGCTGATTGTAATATTTATTAAAATAATACATTCCGGCAAACGTACCAGTACCTTCCCCGGAAAGAACTTTTCGAAGAAAAAGTTTTACTGAAAGGGGATGAAAAAATTTTTTAAATTAATACTTACCCTCTGCGAGCCCAAAGAACAGTTTCTGGAACAAATCCCATCGGCAATTTTTATTTATTAACAATTTAAAATACAAGGGGACCTTCGACCGACCATCCTTGCATTTTAACTTGGGATTTTCGCGGGGATAGTCGAAAATAGTACGATATTCGTCGGAAATTGTACGATTTGGAGGAAATGCATGGAAAATGGCCAAACATCCGCGAATTAGTCAGCTGATTGTAATATTTATTAAAATAATACATTCCGGCAAACGTACCAGTACCTTCCCCAGAAAGAACTTGTAAAACTTTTCGAAGAAAAAATTTTGCTGAAAGGGCATGAAAAAATTTTTTAAATTAATACTTACCCTCTGCGAGCCCAAAGAACAGTTTCTGGAACAAATCCCATCGTCAATTTTTATTTCTTAACAATTTGTAAAAATCTTGGTAAAAAAATTTATTCTAAAATACAAGGGGACCTTCGACAGACCATCCTTGCATTTTAACTTGGGATTTTCGCGGGGATCGTCGAAAATAGTACGATATTCGTCGGAAATTGTACGATTTGGAGGAAATGCATGGAAAATGGCCAAACATCCGCGAATTAGTCAGCTGATTGTAATATTTATTAAAATAATACATTCCGGCAAACGTACCAGTACCTTCCCGGGAAAGAACTTTTCGAAGAAAAAGTTTTACTGAAAGGGGATGAAAAAATTTTTTAAATTAATACTTACCCTCTGCGAGCCCAAAGAACAGTTTCTGGAACAAATCCCATCGGCAATTTTTATTTATTAACAATTTAAAATACAAGGGGACCTTCGACAGACCATCCTTGCATTTTAACTTGGGATTTTCGCGGGGATAGTCGAAAATAGTACGATATTCGTCGGAAATTGTACGATTTGGAGGAAATGCATGGAAAATGGCCAAACATCCGCGAATTAGTCAGCTGATTGTAATATTTATTAAAATAATACATTCCGGCAAACGTACCAGTACCTTCCCGGGAAAGAACTTGTAAAACTTTTCGAAGAAAAAATTTTGCTGAAAGGGCATGAAAAAATTTTTTAAATTAATACTTACCCTCTGCGAGCCCAAAGAACAGTTTCTGGAACAAATCCCATCGTCAATTTTTATTTATTAACAATTTAAAATACAAGGGGACCTTCGACCGACCATCCTTGCATTTTAACTTGGGATTTTCGCGGGGATAGTCGAAAATAGTACGATATTCGTCGGAAATTGTACGATTTGGAGGAAATACATGGAAAATGGCCAAACAGCCGCGAATTAGTCAGCTGATTGTAATATTTATTAAAATAATACATTCCGGCAAACGTACCAGTACCTTCCCCGGAAAGAACTTTTCGAAGAAAAAGTTTTACTGAAAGGGGATGAAAAAATTTTTTAAATTAATACTTACCCTCTGCGAGCCCAAAGAACAGTTTCTGGAACAAATCCCATCGGCAATTTTTATTTATTAACAATTTAAAATACAAGGGGACCTTCGACCGACCATCCTTGCATTTTAACTTGGGATTTTCGCGGGGATAGTCGAAAATAGTACGATATTCGTCGGAAATTGTACGATTTGGAGGAAATACATGGAAAATGGCCAAACATCCGCGAATTAGTCAGCTGATTGTAATATTTATTAAAATAATACATTCCGGCAAACGTACCAGTACCTTTCCCGGAAAGAACTTGTAAAACTTTTCGAAGAAAAAATTTTACTGAAAGGGCATGAAAAAATTTTTTAAATTAATACTTACCCTCTGCGAGCCCAAAGAACAGTTTCTGGAACAAATCCCATCGTCAATTTTTATTTCTTAACAATTTGTAAAAATCTTGGTAAAAAAATTTATTCTAAAATACAAGGGGACCTTCGACCGACCATCCTTGCATTTTAACTTGGGATTTTCGCGGGGATAGTCGAAAATAGTACGATATTCGTCGGAAATTGTACGATTTGGAGGAAATACATGGAAAATGGCCAAACATCCGCGAATTAGTCAGCTGATTGTAATATTTATTAAAATAATACATTCCGGCAAACGTACCAGTACCTTCCCCGGAAAGAACTTTTCGAAGAAAAAGTTTTACTGAAAGGGGATGAAAAAATTTTTTAAATTAATACTTACCCTCTGCGAGCCCAAAGAACAGTTTCTGGAACAAATCCCATCGGCAATTTTTATTTATTAACAATTTAAAATACAAGGGGACCTTCGACCGACCATCCTTGCATTTTAACTTGGGATTTTCGCGGGGATAGTCGAAAATAGTACGATATTCGTCGGAAATTGTACGATTTGGAGGAAATACATGGAAAATGGCCAAACATCCGCGAATTAGTCAGCTGATTGTAATATTTATTAAAATAATACATTCCGGCAAACGTACCAGTACCTTTCCCGGAAAGAACTTGTAAAACTTTTCGAAGAAAAAATTTTACTGAAAGGGCATGAAAAAATTTTTTAAATTAATACTTACCCTCTGCGAGCCCAAAGAACAGTTTCTGGAACAAATCCCATCGTCAATTTTTATTTCTTAACAATTTGTAAAAATCTTGGTAAAAAAATTTATTCTAAAATACAAGGGGACCTTCGACCGACCATCCTTGCATTTTAACTTGGGATTTTCGCGGGGATAGTCGAAAATAGTACGATATTCGTCGGAAATTGTACGATTTGGAGGAAATACATGGAAAATGGCCAAACAGCCGCGAATTAGTCAGCTGATTGTAATATTTATTAAAATAATACATTCCGGCAAACGTACCAGTACCTTCCCCGGAAAGAACTTTTCGAAGAAAAAGTTTTACTGAAAGGGGATGAAAAAATTTTTTAAATTAATACTTACCCTCTGCGAGCCCAAAGAACAGTTTCTGGAACAAATCCCATCGGCAATTTTTATTTATTAACAATTTAAAATACAAGGGGACCTTCGACCGACCATCCTTGCATTTTAACTTGGGATTTTCGCGGGGATAGTCGAAAATAGTACGATATTCGTCGGAAATTGTACGATTTGGAGGAAATACATGGAAAATGGCCAAACATCCGCGAATTAGTCAGCTGATTGTAATATTTATTAAAATAATACATTCCGGCAAACGTACCAGTACCTTCCCGGAAAGAACTTGTAAAACTTTTCGAAGAAAAAATTTTACTGAAAGGGCATGAAAAAATTTTTTAAATTAATACTTACCCTCTGCGAGCCCAAAGAACAGTTTCTGGAACAAATCCCATCGTCAATTTTTATTTCTTAACAATTTGTAAAAATCTTGGTAAAAAAATTTATTCTAAAATACAAGGGGACCTTCGACCGACCATCCTTGCATTTTAACTTGGGATTTTCGCGGGGATAGTCGAAAATAGTACGATATTCGTCGGAAATTGTACGATTTGGAGGAAATACATGGAAAATGGCCAAACAGCCGCGAATTAGTCAGCTGATTGTAATATTTATTAAAATAATACATTCCGGCAAACGTACCAGTACCTTCCCCGGAAAGAACTTTTCGAAGAAAAAGTTTTACTGAAAGGGGATGAAAAAATTTTTTAAATTAATACTTACCCTCTGCGAGCCCAAAGAACAGTTTCTGGAACAAATCCCATCGGCAATTTTTATTTATTAACAATTTAAAATACAAGGGGACCTTCGACCGACCATCCTTGCATTTTAACTTGGGATTTTCGCGGGGATAGTCGAAAATAGTACGATATTCGTCGGAAATTGTACGATTTGGAGGAAATACATGGAAAATGGCCAAACATCCGCGAATTAGTCAGCTGATTGTAATATTTATTAAAATAATACATTCCGGCAAACGTACCAGTACCTTTCCCGGAAAGAACTTGTAAAACTTTTCGAAGAAAAAATTTTACTGAAAGGGCATGAAAAAATTTTTTAAATTAATACTTACCCTCTGCGAGCCCAAAGAACAGTTTCTGGAACAAATCCCATCGTCAATTTTTATTTCTTAACAATTTGTAAAAATCTTGGTAAAAAAATTTATTCTAAAATACAAGGGGACCTTCGACCGACCATCCTTGCATTTTAACTTGGGATTTTCGCGGGGATAGTCGAAAATAGTACGATATTCGTCGGAAATTGTACGATTTGGAGGAAATACATGGAAAATGGCCAAACATCCGCGAATTAGTCAGCTGATTGTAATATTTATTAAAATAATACATTCCGGCAAACGTACCAGTACCTTCCCCGGAAAGAACTTTTCGAAGAAAAAGTTTTACTGAAAGGGGATGAAAAAATTTTTTAAATTAATACTTACCCTCTGCGAGCCCAAAGAACAGTTTCTGGAACAAATCCCATCGGCAATTTTTATTTATTAACAATTTAAAATACAAGGGGACCTTCGACCGACCATCCTTGCATTTTAACTTGGGATTTTCGCGGGGATAGTCGAAAATAGTACGATATTCGTCGGAAATTGTACGATTTGGAGGAAATACATGGAAAATGGCCAAACATCCGCGAATTAGTCAGCTGATTGTAATATTTATTAAAATAATACATTCCGGCAAACGTACCAGTACCTTTCCCGGAAAGAACTTGTAAAACTTTTCGAAGAAAAAATTTTACTGAAAGGGCATGAAAAAATTTTTTAAATTAATACTTACCCTCTGCGAGCCCAAAGAACAGTTTCTGGAACAAATCCCATCGTCAATTTTTATTTCTTAACAATTTGTAAAAATCTTGGTAAAAAAATTTATTCTAAAATACAAGGGGACCTTCGACCGACCATCCTTGCATTTTAACTTGGGATTTTCGCGGGGATAGTCGAAAATAGTACGATATTCGTCGGAAATTGTACGATTTGGAGGAAATACATGGAAAATGGCCAAACATCCGCGAATTAGTCAGCTGATTGTAATATTTATTAAAATAATACATTCCGGCAAACGTACCAGTACCTTCCCCGGAAAGAACTTTTCGAAGAAAAAGTTTTACTGAAAGGGGATGAAAAAATTTTTTAAATTAATACTTACCCTCTGCGAGCCCAAAGAACAGTTTCTGGAACAAATCCCATCGGCAATTTTTATTTATTAACAATTTAAAATACAAGGGGACCTTCGACCGACCATCCTTGCATTTTAACTTGGGATTTTCGCGGGGATAGTCGAAAATAGTACGATATTCGTCGGAAATTGTACGATTTGGAGGAAATGCATGGAAAATGGCCAAACATCCGCGAATTAGTCAGCTGATTGTAATATTTATTAAAATAATACATTCCGGCAAACGTACCAGTACCTTCCCCAGAAAGAACTTGTAAAACTTTTCGAAGAAAAAATTTTGCTGAAAGGGCATGAAAAAATTTTTTAAATTAATACTTACCCTCTGCGAGCCCAAAGAACAGTTTCTGGAACAAATCCCATCGTCAATTTTTATTTCTTAACAATTTGTAAAAATCTTGGTAAAAAAATTTATTCTAAAATACAAGGGGACCTTCGACCGACCATCCTTGCATTTTAACTTGGGATTTTCGCGGGGATAGTCGAAAATAGTACGATATTCGTCGGAAATTGTACGATTTGGAGGAAATACATGGAAAATGGCCAAACAGCCGCGAATTAGTCAGCTGATTGTAATATTTATTAAAATAATACATTCCGGCAAACGTACCAGTACCTTCCCCGGAAAGAACTTTTCGAAGAAAAAGTTTTACTGAAAGGGGATGAAAAAATTTTTTAAATTAATACTTACCCTCTGCGAGCCCAAAGAACAGTTTCTGGAACAAATCCCATCGGCAATTTTTATTTATTAACAATTTAAAATACAAGGGGACCTTCGACCGACCATCCTTGCATTTTAACTTGGGATTTTCGCGGGGATAGTCGAAAATAGTACGATATTCGTCGGAAATTGTACGATTTGGAGGAAATACATGGAAAATGGCCAAACAGCCGCGAATTAGTCAGCTGATTGTAATATTTATTAAAATAATACATTCCGGCAAACGTACCAGTACCTTTCCCGGAAAGAACTTGTAAAAATTTTCGAAAAAAAAATTTTACTGAAAGGGCATGAAAAAATTTTTTAAATTAATACTTACCCTCTGCGAGCCCAAAGAACAGTTTCTGGAACAAATCCCATCGTCAATTTTTATTTCTTAACAATTTGTAAAAATCTTGGTAAAAAAATTTATTCTAAAATACAAGGGGACCTTCGACCGACCATCCTTGCATTTTAACTTGGGATTTTCGCGGGGATAGTCGAAAATAGTACGATATTCGTCGGAAATTGTACGATTTGGAGGAAATACATGGAAAATGGCCAAACATCCGCGAATTAGTCAGCTGATTGTAATATTTATTAAAATAATACATTCCGGCAAACGTACCAGTACCTTCCCCGGAAAGAACTTTTCGAAGAAAAAGTTTTACTGAAAGGGGATGAAAAAATTTTTTAAATTAATACTTACCCTCTGCGAGCCCAAAGAACAGTTTCTGGAACAAATCCCATCGGCAATTTTTATTTATTAACAATTTAAAATACAAGGGGACCTTCGACCGACCATCCTTGCATTTTAACTTGGGATTTTCGCGGGGATAGTCGAAAATAGTACGATATTCGTCGGAAATTGTACGATTTGGAGGAAATACATGGAAAATGGCCAAACATCCGCGAATTAGTCAGCTGATTGTAATATTTATTAAAATAATACATTCCGGCAAACGTACCAGTACCTTCACCGGAAAGAACTTGTAAAACTTTTCGAAGAAAAAATTTTACTGAAAGGGCATGAAAAAATTTTTTAAATTAATACTTACCCTCTGCGAGCCCAAAGAACAGTTTCTGGAACAAATCCCATCGTCAATTTTTATTTCTTAACAATTTGTAAAAATCTTGGTAAAAAAATTTATTCTAAAATACAAGGGGACCTTCGACCGACCATCCTTGCATTTTAACTTGGGATTTTCGCGGGGATAGTCGAAAATAGTACGATATTCGTCGGAAATTGTACGATTTGGAGGAAATACATGGAAAATGGCCAAACAGCCGCGAATTAGTCAGCTGATTGTAATATTTATTAAAATAATACATTCCGGCAAACGTACCAGTACCTTCCCCGGAAAGAACTTTTCGAAGAAAAAGTTTTACTGAAAGGGGATGAAAAAATTTTTTAAATTAATACTTACCCTCTGCGAGCCCAAAGAACAGTTTCTGGAACAAATCCCATCGGCAATTTTTATTTATTAACAATTTAAAATACAAGGGGACCTTCGACCGACCATCCTTGCATTTTAACTTGGGATTTTCGCGGGGATAGTCGAAAATAGTACGATATTCGTCGGAAATTGTACGATTTGGAGGAAATACATGGAAAATGGCCAAACATCCGCGAATTAGTCAGCTGATTGTAATATTTATTAAAATAATACATTCCGGCAAACGTACCAGTACCTTTCCCGGAAAGAACTTGTAAAACTTTTCGAAGAAAAAATTTTACTGAAAGGGCATGAAAAAATTTTTTAAATTAATACTTACCCTCTGCGAGCCCAAAGAACAGTTTCTGGAACAAATCCCATCGTCAATTTTTATTTCTTAACAATTTGTAAAAATCTTGGTAAAAAAATTTATTCTAAAATACAAGGGGACCTTCGACCGACCATCCTTGCATTTTAACTTGGGATTTTCGCGGGGATAGTCGAAAATAGTACGATATTCGTCGGAAATTGTACGATTTGGAGGAAATACATGGAAAATGGCCAAACATCCGCGAATTAGTCAGCTGATTGTAATATTTATTAAAATAATACATTCCGGCAAACGTACCAGTACCTTCCCCGGAAAGAACTTTTCGAAGAAAAAGTTTTACTGAAAGGGGATGAAAAAATTTTTTAAATTAATACTTACCCTCTGCGAGCCCAAAGAACAGTTTCTGGAACAAATCCCATCGGCAATTTTTATTTATTAACAATTTAAAATACAAGGGGACCTTCGACCGACCATCCTTGCATTTTAACTTGGGATTTTCGCGGGGATAGTCGAAAATAGTACGATATTCGTCGGAAATTGTACGATTTGGAGGAAATGCATGGAAAATGGCCAAACATCCGCGAATTAGTCAGCTGATTGTAATATTTATTAAAATAATACATTCCGGCAAACGTACCAGTACCTTCCCCAGAAAGAACTTGTAAAACTTTTCGAAGAAAAAATTTTGCTGAACAGTTTCTGGAACAAATCCCATCGTCAATTTTTATTTCTTAACAATTTGTAAAAATCTTGGTAAAAAAATTTATTCTAAAATACAAGGGGACCTTCGACAGACCATCCTTGCATTTTAACTTGGGATTTTCGCGGGGATAGTCGAAAATAGTACGATATTCGTCGGAAATTGTACGATTTGGAGGAAATGCATGGAAAATGGCCAAACATCCGCGAATTAGTCAGCTGATTGTAA